>MUZC01004685.1:302515-343897 GCA_002072015.1 Radix auricularia | reverse complement strand
AAGCCCCCGCTAGAAGCTGATCAACGTTGATGAGATCCTACAGTAGTGACAAGCCCCCGCTAGAAGCTGATCAACGTTGATGAGATCCTACAGTATTTTTAGTATCGAAGTGCTACTAACAGGAAAATCCTAAATTTTAATTTGTGTTGCGCTTTGATGGTGTTTGAAAATAGTAAAATATTTTTGTGATTCCGATTCTGGAAGTCATCAGTGTATACCAGAGGCGTCACTTGTGGGGTTAGGGGTACGGTCGTGCCTGGTGACACAATCGAAATCCAGTATGTTCCCGATATTTGGCCCTGGCATACTCGATTGAGGTCTATGGGGTAACTCGTGATGTTCCATGATTTACGCCACTGGGTGACATCAACCATAATGACACATCTGTTCTGTATACATTTTTTATAATCAAACATTTAATTTACTTTTCAAAGTTTTAAAGATGAAAAATGTATTTTGACAATTTCAGTTGTATTTTATGGAAAAGTAATCAACCTTGTGAAAGCCATTTATTTACATATCAATACACAAGGGAGAGCGTACATAAAAACAAATGATAGGCAGATAAAACCGCTCCCATTGATTTCACTATATCTACCATGATGCCATATTTAACCCTTCCTCTCTTCGTTTGCTTTCCGACGGAAATGGGAGAATAATTGACATAAACATAGACACATACAATAATCCTCTCTACAAGCACTCTAAACGTCAATGTCAGCAGAAAAAAAAAAACGTATACAGAGAAGGAATCTCGTTTTAAAATGTACTGAACGTTTTTGCGACGCATCATCTACAATAATAAAAGGCAGTTGTCTGTCCGGTCCTTCAAACTCCTATAGACGCCTACAGCTAATCACTAGCGGAGAATAATTAAATTTAATTTACATATTAAACAAATTTATGCGGACGTCCAAAACGAGTTATATTTTTGTGAAGTACTTTTTTTTAATATTTCAGTCCTACGTTCCCCTCTTGAAGTGTGTCGCTCTCGCTAATCACTACTGTTACTACTAGACAACATGCCACTTTGTTGCTGGTAATATCCATAACTTACAGACTGCTGTGCTCTTATTTATTCCCATAAATTCGAATAAATTTCATGAGCTTGGTTTGGGATTTTAGGTATTCATTATACAGGGAATACAGAAGATATATTTCTTTGCGAAAACGTTTAAGAAATATAGAGTTCTGAAAAGAAAAAGAGTTTGCTCCAGCCAAAACACGGCTTAAAAGTAAAGTGTATTCCTGGGGTGGTTATAATACAAAATGTAAGCCATATTTATTCAGATATAAAATTTAATGCTTAATAATCAGGGGGGAAAAATTGTCAGAATTTTTTTTTGTTTTTTTAATTTAAAGAACTGGAGGGAGCATTATTTGTGGGGGAAAAGAAATTAATTTACCATTACTTGTGGGGGAAAATGGAAGATGTGTCTGATATAAATGAAGTTTAAGACACATCTGGTTTTACAAAAAGTGTAAGACACAAAGAAAAGACGAATCAGATCTAAAAGAGTAACCGAAGACCTACTCTCTTGTGGCAGTGAAGACTTGCCGTCTGTCATGACAATGACGATATTATTGGCATCATTCCTGCCACCCCTCGTCTGACTGAACAGCTCGGCAGACTTGACCTTTCGTAATGCTCGGTCCGTGTTGGTGACAGCACCCACCGGGTACTTGATGCCTTGTATAGCCTACAACAGAACAAATAACATCCCGTTTGAATACATTAGAGGTAGGTACAGCCAATCTTTATACATGTGATGCTATAACCCTAGGGGCCGTCCATAAATGACGTCATGAGCCGGGGGGGAGGGTCTCCACATTTTTTCCGAAGTGTGACGAGTGGGTGGGGTTCAAATAAGAAATGTGACGTCACATCAAGCCTCGCAATTTTATTTTTTTTAAATGCCACCTAAATATTTCATTGCTTGCAATTTATTTAATGACGTTTTACATGGCTTCAGGCTTGTTACTATACTTGTTACTATATGCAGGCTTACACTCAATACATTTAGACAAACAAGTGTAATTTGAAATATAGTAATTTGGAATATGCTAATTTTCAATTAGAAAATTCGGCTTGGGGGCGGGGGGTGACGTTATATTGGAGGGGGTCTAAATTTTTGCGAAGAAGTGTGACGAGGGTGAAGAGGGGGAAAATCGGCAAAAATCACGAGACGTCATTTATAGACGGACCCTTATTGAAACACGAATGTCGCGAGACGCCATTTATAGACGGACCCTTATTGAAACACGAATGTCGCGAGACGTCATTTATAGACGGACCCTTATTGAAACACGAATGTCGCGAGACGTCATTTCTGGACGGACCCTTATTGAAACACGAATGTCGCTAGACGCCATTTATAGACGGACCCTAATTGAAACACGAATGTCGCGAGACGTCATTTATAGACGGACCCTTATTGAAACACGAATGCTGCCGCACAAAAAGATTCCTATATCACCTTACAGAAACACCCATACACTAACGGTTAAAACAATCTACACAGAAATGGTAATGGTAGTGTGATAAAGAATCAACAGTTACAATTATCTGATGAAATAGTCTCCCAATATGAACGCTTTATAGGATCCCAGCCAGAACTAACTAGCCTGTCTCCCCAACCCCCACCCCCCCACGTTTGCCAAAACCTACTTTAATCAAACTCGTGAAACAAATCATTATTGAAAATATCTGCAATCACTGACGGGAGGCTGCATTTTAAAAAAAAATACGTTCTGTTGATTTCTTCATTGTCTAATGATACCTGTCAATACTTGCATTCAATAAAAATCAGTTGTAGGTGTCGCACTGAAATTGTGCCAACTTTCACATTGGTGTGCCACCAATCACTCTTTTAAAGCCTGTGAACTTTTTAAATATTTTATTACCCACCATTAAAGCTTCAATTTTTTTAAAAATCTAATTACTAGAAAATTTAAAAAGAGTTGCTTTTTTTTTTTATCTCAGTCAAATTTTGTCTCCCAGACGATAACAGGAGCATTACGTATTTTGAAATTGGGGCAACACATTTTAAATGTAAGATAACAAGTAATTGTTACCTTCGACACGGAAGCACTGTCGGAGTACGTGTCAAGGTCAAAAACAATATTCGGTTCCTTGTTGAAGGTCACTGTTGCAAACTTGACCTCATCTCTCCCAACACTGAAGGCCTCGGTCAGCTGGGCGGCAAACGTCACCTGTTTCTGCCAGTTCGGGTTCCCAATGCTTGAGGAAGCGTCCAGAACTAAAACTATGTCCGCCTTTCGACTTTCTTTACACTTGACGGCTGTGTTGGTAACTATGGCTTCCTTCAGTTTTTGAGGTAGCGTAATCACATCTTTTAAAAAGAAACATAAAAAATCTTAACGTAAGTTAGAAAAAGGTAGATTCTATATGTCTAAATGAAATTGAGCAAATGCGATAAATCTGTGATTTCTGAAAGAATGTGTAATCAAACAAATTCAAATGCTAATGACATCTGATCTAACAGTATTTATACAAAAATTGGGTTTGTTGACAGCTACAGCAGGGCCACCGCCAGGGGGGGGAACAAGGAATTTATTCAGGGGCCCCAACGGAAGGAGGCCCCCTCAGCCACGCTTGATTTGTCTTTTCATGCTGATGCGTAGATATATATTCGGACATTTATTTAAGTGACAGGTAACAAAAAAGTATTTAAAAAATAGCTTACAAAATTGACGGAAAATTTTTTCTGCCTAATTAACAGTTCGCTAAAGGTGTTCCTCGGAATTTCGTGTTTTACGTCAGTTTTCTAAAAATAATATAATTTACTCATAAAACACGTCACATATGTCCTCCGGTGAAAAATAACAAACCCTTTTCAGTCCATGTCGGACTCTATGGCGAGTGAAATAGCATTTACAAGTTTATTTAGCCACCACTAATGAGCAAGGGATTGTGTGGCTAGCACAATGACCCGGGGTCCATGCGAGTACTTTGGCAGTCCTGCGCGCTACTACTTTGATCACCGCGGTGATTTTCTCACTTATTCGAGTGGATGTAAACATTGGATTTTTTCTTGCGTTTCACGACCCGGTAATCATATTATATACATACATATCTTATGCGTAAAATGTATACTTAGTAAGTTAGCTAATAGTGACATGAAGATTATCATAGTTTACAGCTTCATGCATTCAATTAATTTTTTTTAAATTCTATTCTACTTACCTTTCATACGTATTAATATTGATTTAACATTTAGGCCTACTTCACATATTTTCAATTAAAATCCAATTAACATGTTATTTTATTTTTAAATTTAGCATGAGACAAAAGATTTTTTTCAATTTTTAAAATAACTTTTAACAACACGACCTATAAATTTCTGTTTTTAAAAAAAACTGTTGTAAAGTATCAGGTTTGGTTTTAATATGTTGTGGATTAGAATGTGGTTGTCTTCTGAAAATTTGGTGCAATTATCTTTTTTTAAAAAAAGTTTGGGCAAAATTGGTGAATAGTTTTTTTTTTAAAATGGGTAACACGTTTTTTTTTTTTAATTAAAATAAATATCTAGTTTATCTAAATGTAAGGGGCTTAAAAAATTCACTCAAAAACTAAGCCAACAACGAACAAACCGACAACCCCACTTCTGTTCAAGATAGAAAGATGAAACAGATGTTAATAGGAAGCTTAGAGCTAACCCTTGAAAATGATATATGTTTTATAGCATTGTGACAATCTTTACATTTCTTGGAAAAGCACCTACAAGGTTAATTGAAATAACATCTTTCTGAGTAGGTTGTTACTTATTCCAACGTTTAAATAATTAACTGTTAAGATATATATAATTACTTGCCAAACACATCAAAGTATAGCATAAAATGAGTCGACACAAGTCTAGTTCTCAAAACTGACGAGAAAAGAATCACAGGGAGAAACGCGACAAAGAATTGAAATCAAAAAATATTATTGTTGTGATGTTAGAAGACAGTGATGGCTTTGTGTAATGTTAGAAGACATTGATGGGTTTGTGTGATGTCAGAAGACAGTGATGGGTTTGTGTGATATTAGAAGACAGTGATGGGTTTGTGTGATGTTAGAAGACAGTGATGGGTTTGTGTGATGTCAGAAGACAGTGATGGGTTTGTGTGATCTTTGAAGACAGTGATGGGTTTGTGTGATGCTAGAAGACAGTGATGGGTTTGTGTGATGTTAGAAGACAGTGATGGGTTTGTGTGATGTTAGAAGACAGTGATGGGTTTGTGTGATGTTTAAAGACAGTGATGGGTTTGTGTGATGTTTAAAGACTGTGATGGGTTCGTGTGATGTTTAAAGACAGTGATGGGTTTGTGTGATGTTAGAAGGCAGTGATGGGTTTGTGTGATGTTAGAAGGCAGTGATGGGTTTGTGTGATGTTTAAAGACTGTGATGGGTTTGTGTGATGTTAGAAATAAGAGATGCATTTACAAAATACAATTCAATGTTTACCTGTCTTTGGTGAGGTATGTAAAGGGGCCTCCGGTGGCTTTTCGGGTGCCTCTTCTGGTGCTTCTATTTCCACTTCCGGTACCACTTCCGGTTCTTCAGTCTTTTCATTCTTTGTTTTCACTGGCTGCTGAACGATTATTTTAATCTCCTGATGTAAATAAGGCTTATCTTCTTTGTGGTATTGATCGCTTATAGCGGGTACTCCTGGAATACCTGGAATGCCGGGAATTCCGGGAATGCCTGGGATTCCTGGAATTCCCGGAATACCTGGAACGCCAGGTACTCCTGGAATGCCAGATACTCCAGGAATGCTGGGAATGCCGAAACTGCCAAAGGCTCCAGGTCCGACAGGTGGGCCGACGATCCGGTTTATCCCTGGTTCTATTAAGTTTATTGGTCTCGGTTGAATTAAATTTATAGGCCTTGGTTGAATTATGTTAATTGGTCTTGCGTCAACCAGAGGTATCGGTCTTGATTCTGGTATTGGTATCGGCCTGAGTTGAGCTGGTCGCCTTTCGATCTTTTCATAACTATGAGACGAGGTCAGTTTGCTGATGATCTCCCCGTTGCTGTAGTCACCCACTGAATCTTCTGGAAACTTTATGTTCTCTGCACCTTCTTGCCATGGGTTATTGACGTATTCAAGAGGAATAAAATTCTCCTTTGTCAAATATTCTTCCACCGGCTCTCCGTAGTCAGCCTCTTTGAAACCCTCGTACTGATTCGGGCTGAGATTCCCATAATCTTCATAATTTTGATCTCTGAGAAGCTGCTCTCTCAATGGCTGTATCTGAAAAGTGTCTTGTTCGGGCACATCTATTTGTTGCAGTATCGGCGGTCTGGGTCGAATGAATGAAGGTCTTCCTGGAAGATTGAAGATATTCTCCTCGATCCCCTGGGCTTGATTTCTGAGATAAGCATCTCCAAGCCTCAGATTTTGCAGCTGCGGTTGGTTATTAAGGGGCTGTACAGGTAGACGGTTGCTCCAACCACCAGACAACCCTAGCGGCCTTCCGCGTCCCCGTATGGGCTGGTCATCTATGACGTATTGCCTGTGTCTGCCGACCAGCATAGAAATCTTACCGACAGAGACTTAAGTAGGGGAGGGAGAGAAAAAAACGTTAGATAGCTAAAAAAAATTCTGAACTACAAACATTAAAATACAATTTTTATGACATGTACAATTAATAATTTTAATTTTGTTGTATTATTATTTTTTTTAAATTATGCATAAATAACAATTATAATTTATTATATTCAAGACACTCTTGCAATGCCAACGATTTATTCCAAGAATAAGAATTTTGATATCGGCAAAAGGAATAATATATTGCTGCAGAAGAAGCTGATAATTTCCCTCTTAAACTTGACAAACAAAGACAGAAAATGTCGCCATCACATCCGGATCTTGTTTCGTCAATTTGCCCTTCGGCTCCAGATTACGGTGGTGAACTAAAAATACTTCCGCAGGCTATTCTCGAGTGACTAGGAGTTGGTAATTTTCTTAAAACATTGATGGAAGCTCCAATTAAATGATTTGAAGGACCGGGTGAAAATATCATTTAGAGGGAAAATGCCTGCCATTAGCTGGAATACGTTTCTATATAAACTGTAAAGGTTAAAAAGTGTTTGTGACTATCTGTTGTAACTTTTAAATATTGAAGTATTATGAAATCACTCCGCTAGATAAACAAAGCCATACACAAAGCCTGAATGTTTGGAGTACTACAAATCCGGGGTAATAGTGTCAGTGACTCACCCGTTGATACACAGGGTACGCACAACAAAAGTGTCAGGAAGTAAAGCGCAGCCATCAGTTCTGCCCTGTACTAGATAAAAAAAATTACGTTAAACGCTACCGTAGAAACTCTGTGAAAAAAATTAAAATGAAATTAAAATCTTTACTTCACAGTAAAAGCTGTGTGTGCGATCAAAGCGGGATTCAAATATATATACGTTACCGTGGAAAGGGTGAAACTGATTTTTTTTTACATTTCTAATGTGTACCACGCACTTTTATTTGAACTTTTTAAAAAAAAATCTCAAGTGTATTCTAAAATGTAACAAAACAGCTTTATGATTTTTAATCCAAAATCTAATAAAACTTATCTACCGTCAGAAAACTAAAATGATGTCGACTGTGAGCCGACTGGTCTACCAAACAACTACCCACTGAAAGCAGTCTGACGTGAATGAAATACTCCAGCCACAGATACCTGATTGTCCTCGACAGCCTGCTCCCAAACACAATGGCAATATGAAAGGTCCCGTCATTGTGCACATTGCCATAATAATGAAAGGAATTTGCAATCTTATGGAAAAGCGATTAATGTTGCTAATGACTAGCGCTAATAAAAGCTACTGTTGCTAAGGTTTAATCGTTAGTGCCCTTATGTATAATGTTTCCTTGTTGGCATAAGCTCTAAATATACAACAGTACAAATGAATGGATTGATATTATTTTAATGTATTATAAAACTTTCCAAATATAATATAAACATAACAATTTGTAAACATGATGGATTTTATAAAATAAAATAAAAAAGATTTAATTTACTTTTTGTAAAATACCGATGCCAGCAGAAATTTAAAAAGAGAAAATCTTCTTTAAATAATTAATTTAATTTGTCCCAGAACAAATAAAAGCAACCTTATAATTTCCACTTGTTTATTAGTACAAATAACAGTGAGCCATGACAAAGTAAAACTATTTAAACCCAAAAGTTTTCTAACGTAATACCGAGAACTTTCAATTCAGACTCACTTGCTTCGATCAATTATCTCAATCCTTTCCACCCACACCGGGACTTAAATAGAATAAACTTCTAAAAACAATCAGACCTCCCTATCTCACAATTATCAACATTTAAATTTGTCTACATAAGAGATAAGGGTTCATTTTAGGTTAGACCCATCCAAGTGTGCAGCTGTTGAAAAGATGTGTTTTTAAACGGCGTTCAATTTGGCCAAGTCATGTTTTTATCACTGAACGTGAATTCAATTTACGTTGACTGAAAAGATTTCAATGGTTGCGCCTGTGGGGGGAAGGGATGTTTGAGGCAATTAAATATAAATAGAACATTTGATCTAAATAAATATAAGCATGTGTTTCTACACACCAGTTTGCCTTAACGTACCCGTGTGTATTGACACTGCATATAATAAAAAAATAGCTTGATTTGAAAAACATTTGAAAGGTCAACTCTTCAGTGGTTTCAAACCTTCGTTGACATCAAATCTGTGCTAAAACCTTATATTAATGCAAAGGATAAGGGGCTGGTGGGGAGGAACTTAAGGTATTTTACCTAAAGATCATTTGCATAAGTTTCCAGTGTCTGTATTGACCTTCTAGAAAATATATAGGCCAGCATTCCAACAACAGCATTTCTCTATTATAATCGTATGGATTCATTCATGTTTCTTGAGTTTAGTCCAGGGGTCTCCAAACTTTTCTGCCGGAGGGCTGCATTATTTATTTATTTTATTTATAAAGGACGCTTCTATAGCGCAGTTTCTTAAAGCTCACTGCTGTCGAACTGAAATTTGAGGGCTGACCACTAACACTAACTACTAAATTTTGTGGTGAACTAAAGGTAAAAATAGTATTTATTTTTACATTAAAAGGTCTCCAAGGGCCGGATGAGAGGGCCTCGCGGACCGCATCTAGCTCGCGGGTCGTAGTTTGGAGGCCCCTGGTTTAGAGAGTAGATCAATTTATGCGTCACTTGCTGCTACTACGGGACGAATTTGACTTTATTTCGTGTTTTACTTCAGAATGCGCTGATGTCATGGGGCATCTGCTCAACTAATGAGGGGTTCTAAAACTGTTTCATTCGGTGGTCCTCTTTGGTGGATAATCTCACTCTCTCTTTCTCTTTCTCTCCCTCTCTCTCTCTCTCTCTCTCTCTCTCTCTCTCTCTCTCTCTCTCTCTCTCTCTCTCTCTCTCTCTCTCTCTCTCTCTCTGTCCCTCTGTCTCTGTCCCTCTGTCTCTAACTCTATGTCTATTTCTTTCTCTCGATTCCTCTCCTTTAATACATTTTTCTCTCCTGCTGTATCTCTGTCTCTCTTAATTTGTTCTCGTACTCTTAAATCTACTGGACGCTGAATAAATTCACTTTTGGTGATATTTTTCTTCTATAGTGCTAACACTCATCATCCTAGCCCGGCACGGTCGCTGCGGCCAATGATTTAGCCAGAATAGTAAGTACTTTCAAAGCAGCCTGATTACACTGTGGACAAAACGCCAGTCACTGAGTTAATCTCACAGCCAGCTCTGCCTACGTTCTAAAAAAAAAAACTATTGATGCCCTCCCAAAAGCTATGGGTTCAACAATACGGATAAAACTACAGGCTCAAAGAGATGTTATAAAACGGTAGTTGGTTTCATTAATGACATAATGACCTCGCTGATGGCATTCGATAAAGATCTCGTCGTTGAATTCCCCCCTCCCCCCGTTGTCGCATATTCCGCAACACACACACAAGAACCCACATGTCAAAGATGCGCACCAGTTGCCGAGAAAACCAGCCAATAGGCCAAGGTTTACTCATCACACCTGGAGCGCCCCATGCATCGTTCGCCTAACTGCCCCATGAACATATGCCAGAAACGGTCCCACTTGTCAGTGGTGCGCCCACACATAAACAACGACCACGTGCGAATCCAGTGATCCCTTAAACCAGGGGTCTGTAAACTTGTCTGTCGGAGGGCCGCATTAACTGTCAAACAGCTGTTTAGGGATCGACTACTAACCCAAACTACTAAGTGTTAAACTACATGTAAAAATAATTTCTTTTTTTTTTCTTTTTTTTCTAAAGATTAAATGGTCTCCAGGGGCCGGTGAGAGGGCCTCGCGGGCCCCTTCTGACCCACGGGCCGTAGTTTGGACACTCCTGCTTTAAGCTTTTAATATGTGTACAATTTTACACCAGGCTGTGTATGGACACAAAATGTAGAGTTTTGTAGTTCGCGCTTTGATTTGATTGTATCTAAGTAATGGAATAAAATCATAGCTTTTGGATGAATTTTTAGATTTTGAAATTATTTCTTAAAAGTACATAAATAAAAACCAACCTAATTTAGTTTTAGATTGAAGAAAATTAAATTTTGTTTTTGAATGCTGGAAAAGTTCAACAGAAATTTCTCATAAGAAATTGGTCGCATCATCATCCTATTTTATTTTTGTAAACATAAAACATTTTGAGGTTTAACGTGTTGAAAATTTCTACCACGAATGTTTAGAATCATTGCAGTACGTTCACCCCCTGATATGGAATATTAAATTAGTTATCAGTTATCTCCAGTGCTCTCCTTTCCCTCAAGACAATCAGGATTATGGCTCTGTGATAGCATCCGTTAAAAACAATTATAGTTTTATTAGCATTGGCTTCAGCAACTTCCAGCCCTTTTTTTTATGTATGTTGAAAATGAAAAGAACTTCAAGCAGCCGCTGCACATTATAACCCGTTTTGAGAACCGCTTCTGTAGAATGATATTCCACAGAATGTATGTGTTTATGTTGAACTTGCAGTAAATCTGCAAGATTGATTGTGATATTTATTTTCGTGCTGTTCATATTTAACTTCTAAACAAGAAAATCCACCATGCATGAAAAGATGAATTGACGCGAACGAAGCATATTTAAATTACCCGTATAAATATTTGTGAAACTTGGCAGGCACACGTTCTGCACGGGTCCCCCCCTCCCCACCAAGGTGCAGACTTAATGAAAATTTTCATTGCCTCTGAGTCGCTGTTTCATCACCACGCTAATAGCCCCGCCGTACAGCGTTCAAAGGGTTTTCACATGTTAAGTTTAGACGTTTGTCCGAGTCTTGTCACAAAAAGACCCGCATCAGTGGGACGAACGTATGGAAATACGTCTCATTGTTTGTATATCTGCTTGTTATTTATGAGTTAGATCGTGAATTGCGTCCCTTTGTTAATTCAGTGGGCAAAGTTGGGCGGCAACAGAACCCTAAGGGTTAATTCATTAATTTGTTTTGTCTTGGTTGAAGACATTTTAATTGTAGGTGACAACGGTGAATTTTGAAAACGTTTAGGTAGAATCTTTGTGGGGTTTAGAATACCGGGACAATGATAAAACTAAGTGCTCAAAGGCTCTGGGGACGCCCGGCTTTAAAAAAAAAATTAAGAGCATCAGTACCATCACCATTCATGAAGGACCAAATGTTTAGTGAGCAATTTAAGGAAAGAATAATTTCTAAACTCTTTCATCATTATTTTTGAGTGAGACTTTAATTAACTAAGATTCAAATATTACAAGTCCAACGCAGCATGGCTATCAAAATGGCAATAGAATACTTTTCTATGTTCTCTCGTATGTGGCGATCCTTTTCTGGAGAAAAAAACAAACAAAACTTTTATTAAAACATAACGGCGTGACATATATAAAGTATCTGCCATCAATATAAAGCCTCGTGTGTTTTTTTCTAAACGTCATTTTCATGAATGCATGTGTAGCTGTGCACTGCTAGTCATCCGAGCGGTTTACAGCATTAATCGAGATCACTAAATTCATGGGCCAGGGTTGAGTTCTTCTTTGTAACCCCCAGCCCTCCCCAAACGACCCCCACCCCCGATGAATCCCACCCCCAGCAAACAAAATGGTGTTAATAAAGTATAATTATGTAAAGTTACACGTGAGCTTATAACAATAAGCTAAACATATTTTGCCCTTCAATTTTACTGGATTTAATCTTACTATGTAAAACATTTGATTCTAATAGCATTGTGACGACAATGTATTGTACTGGTAGGCAAATTTCTCACGTAGGCTTAAAAGTAGCCCTGAAGACTCAACTCTTCGTAGGTTTTGAAACTGTACAATGCAGTTAATTCAAATTTTAAAAATGATAAATAATCTGCATCATTGGTTTCTTGAAAGGGGTTATAATGGAGAAAAAATGTTAAGGTAAATAACACTGGTCATGTCCATAATACTTTAATAAGAGCGTTCATCGTTTGAATGACAGAATACAGACAACATAGTCAATACAGCAAACAAGCACTAAGAGCATCGTTCATACCGTTAAACAAGGGAATAAATAAATATATAACATCAAACTTTTCAATAAATGAATGACAATTACAAATAGTTTGTATCATGGTCTTCGCAAATAATAAATATTCTGGCTAGAATTTTGTATTAGAAATTATTTAGTGAAAATTTTAACCATTTCTTAACGAACAAATTGCAGCTACGAGCAGTTAAATAATTAAATACTGTCAAACTGATTCTCATTGGTTACTTCAAGGACTAATTAGCAAACGATTGGTCAGAACACATGCGCCAGGGTTTAGGGAAATATTGGCTCACTACCTTTCAACATGCCGCCCTAATGAGATCAGACTTGATGGTGTCGAGGACTCGGTAACTGGATGATGCAAAAACAAACTTCGGATCACTGGCCAACGCTTCCAGTTCACTTAGGTTGACAGCACCCCCCACACCCACGCTGATGATGGTTACACCATCGGCTCTCAAATCTTTGGCCGCGCTTTGGGCTGAAAGTTCATAGATAATATTTGAAAGCAAATCTTAGAAAACTAATGCTTCATATGTATTATAATATAATATCTAGCTAACTAGAGTACATTTGCAGTCATCCCCTCATTTGATAAATTGCTAAACACTTTAGCAGATGAAATTAGCACAACGGCCAAGGCAAAGAACCATGAAAGCGACGCCTTCAATACCAAACACGTCACCAGCGAAAACAACATAAACATCACAATAAACGTGCAGACCGAATATTAACTACAAAAAGAATACTGACCATCAACATCACACTGACCGCCAACATCGTACTGACACCCAACATCATACTGACAACCAACATCACACAGACCACCAACATCATCCTGACCATAAACATCACACTGACCACCAACATGATACTGACCACCAACATCACACTGACCACAAACATCATACTGACCATCAACATCATACTGACCACCAACATCACACTGACCACCAACATAGTACTGACCACCAACATCCCTCTGACCACCAGCATCACACTGACCACCAACATCACACTGACTACCAACATCATACTGACCACCAACATAATACTGACCACCAACATCACACTGACCACAAACATCATACTGACCACCAACATCATACTGACCACCAACATCACACTGACCACAAACATCATACTGACAACCAACATCATACTGACCACCAACATCACACTGACCACAAACATCATACTGACCACCAACATTATACTGACCACCAACATCACACTGACCACCAACATATTACTGACCGTACGCATCATTTTCAGCCCTGCCATCAGTTATTAGGATGACGATGTCGATTGCGTCATCTCGCCCCCCAGCTGCAGACTTGAACAACTCCTCTGACTTAATAAAGCTTAAACCCAGGCCAGTGTTGGTGCCAGACCTTCTCTCATAAGTGATCTCTGACAGAGCCTGTTAAAAACACGTACAGGAAATGACGTCATTTTCTTTGGCATGGTAAAAATCACGTTTTATGAATGACTTCATCGCATTATTATTGCAGCAATATTACACACATGACATGTTATTTTAGGAATGATTTCATCGCATTATTATTGCAGCAATATTACACATATGACATGTTATTTTAGGAATGACTTCATCGCATTATTATTGCAGCAATATTACACATATGACATGTTATTACACATATGACATGTTATTACTCCATTTCAACGTCAGTAGCTGAACGTTTTCAATGTTCATCCAATCAAGCCGAAGAAATGTGTCATTTAATGTTTGGTTAATCTTAAAAATAAGTGAAGATAAAAATTCTTGTCATTACAAAAAATTTCATAACAATTCATTTTTTTTTTTTTTTTTTAAACTGATTGAACAAAAGAATTTTTTTTTAAATAAACCGTTAGTCTTTTTTATATCATTTTAATAAATGTATTATTCAAAATTTATACAGACAAAGGGTTGGGAACTGGAAAATAAGGTTCAATTTGAATTTAAGAATAAATGCAAATTAATACTTGTGTGGCTTTGTAGCCAAATCAATACGGCGCTCGCCTTACAAGTTGAGGGGCGTAGGATCGAGGCCACGTTAAAGCCCCTATAAAAATGCAGAGGGATTGGGGACGCAAGTGTCTATCAAGATTGTTAAAGCTCTAATGGAAACATTGGAACCCCTACGGTCTCAAAACAAAATGAGGTTATGGGACTAAAAATTTAAAACTATTTAATTTTTTTTTAATTAATAAATTATTATGTATTCAAAAGGCTTGCAAACACACGCCCCTTTACTTTACGCATGATAATACAGAACATAGTAGAGTCAAAAACAGACTAACAGACATTTGGGTGGGACCCAAAAAAAAAATGCTTATTCTATTCTAAAATGCCCATTCGATTTTTTATATATATAAATTACTGACATCAATTTTGAATCAATTTTTGGGGGTTGTAGATGTTGATTTCACTGTATTCAGAGAAAAGGAAATTTTAAACCCCGTACGTCGGAGAAAATGTGTTTGGATCACACAGCCATAAAGACGCCACATGGAATATTCCCTATTAGATAAAGCCAATATAGACATCAATATTAAGACTGTTAAATATTTGTTCAACTACCTCAAGATTTATTAAATAATTTGATTAAAAGTTTCGAAATTGATTATTCTTGTTGTTAAACACCAAGTATAATATCGTGTAACAGGGCCGGCTTTAGAGAATAGGAGAAGTGAATTTTGTGGCCCTAAATGAAATTTAAAAAAATAATATGAAGAGAATCATATATATTATATATAAATTCAAAAGTTGTATATTAAGCGTAAATTTACGTTACACGTTTGTGGAACTTGTGAAAATGAGCCTGAACAGATGAATTTACATATACAAATTTTACATTTGACGCATGCACTATTTAAAAAATAATAAGCGTGTCAAGTTATAGCACTGATTTGATGGTTCTGGTTGTTTTGACGAAGGTTGTAATTCTCTCTTTAAAAAATGTTTTCTATGATTCGTGTGCGAGGCCCCAACTAATTGGAGGCCCTAGGCGGCTGCCTAGTTTGCCTATGCCTAAAGCCGACCCTGCGTGTAAGCATAACAAATAGAAAATCTAAGTTGCAAGAAGGATGCCGTCCACTTTGCCTGGGCTAAAGTACAAATCTGGGTTAAACATTCATAACACTACCTTGTCTAAACTTTCAATACAATTTCTTGGCTAAACATTCAATACAACTACTTGGCTAAACATTAAATACAAAACCTTGGCTAAACATTCAATACACAACTTTGGCTAAACATTCAATACAATACCTTGGCTACACATTCAATACAATACCTTGGCTAAACATTCAATACACAACATTGGCTAAACATTCAATACACTACCTTGGCTAAACATTCAATACAATACCTTGGCTAAACATTCAATACACTACCTCGGCTAAACATTCAATACACTACCTTGGCTAAACATTCAATACAATACCTTGGCTAAACTGTCAGATTCTTTGAAGCTGGACAGGTCAAACTCTTTTCTAACACCCCTGCTGAAGGTGACCGCTCCAAAAAGGACTTTATCTGGACCAATAGGAAAACCTCGGGTCAAGTTTGTTGAAAACTCAATTAAACTTTTCCAGTTGGGGAGACCGATACTGCTAGAGGCATCCAGCAGAAATATAACGTCAGCCTTCGTGGTGTTGGGGCAAGATGCCTGGGAAGTTGGGGTTGGGGATAGGCTACTGGAGAAGGGGGTTTGGCCCGTTGGAAATGTGCTGTTGAGTTGGGAGAGGGATGTTGTTTGACTTTTTGGTTTCCCGGTTGTGGAACTCGGTTGAAGGACTTCGTTTATGATGTGGCACGGTTGTGTTGTGGTAGTGGAGAGACCCGGGCTAGTAGATATGCTGCTAATAGTCGCTGCGCTGGAACTAGTGGCAGGTGTGAACGGTTTCTGGCCGTCTGAAGTTATTAAACTTATTTGAGTGCTGGTAGAAGGCGTTTCGAGATCAACAATTGTTAAAGTTGGCTGTTGTACAGTTGAAGGTTCAAGGGCACGTGAGATTGTCATATTTGCTTCTATTTCAGTTGAAATTTGCTCATTTCTTAAAGTTGCAAAGGTTGTTTTTAAATCAGTAGAAACTTGCTCAACTTCTGTAGTTGTAAAATTTGTTAGAATTTTAGTTACAAGATGCTCTATTCCTAAACTTGAAAAGGTTGTTTGTGCTTCAGTAGGAACCTGCTCAAATTCTGTAGTTGTAACATGTGTTAGTATTTTATCAGAAAGTCGCTCAATTCCTAAAGTTGCTAAGGTTGTTTGTGTATCAGAAGAAACTTGTTCAAATTCTGGAGTTGTAAATCGTGTTTGAACATCAGTAGAGAACTGGTCAACTTCTGAGCTTTCAAGAATTGACACTATATCCTTGGAAATTTTATCGTTATCTGTTGTTGTCAACGTTATATTTAAGGAAGACGAGAGATCAGGAAAAGCTGTTTGTGTTTCAGAGGAAATATTCCGGTTCATCGGTGGCACAGACGTCTCAACATTAGAAGCATTAACATCCCGTAGTATTAAAGTAGAATAATTCTCAGACACTAAAGTTGTATTTGATGATTGTATCCTATACGAAGACGTCGAGGTGTCAGTAATAATAAATGATGTCTTGATTGTTGCCAAAGTTGTCTTACCTTCTGTGGTTGTTAAAAATGGTTGTAATTCAGTGGGAAACAAAACACTTTCTAAAGTGGGAACTGGGGAAGATGTCTCAAATTGTGACGCCGAACTTGGCAGTATTACTACGGTGGACTTCTTGTCCTCAGGAGTTGATAAAACGTTTTCTAGGTCAAAAGAAGACATCATACCATTGATTGTATCTATAGAAAAAGTTTGCCTTTCACTAGGAAGCAATTCACTTTCAGGTGAAACATTGATGGACTCCGTACGTGAAGAGATAGAGTCAACAGATAACTTTGAAAGAGACGAGTGCATTGTAGTGAAGGGAGCCTCATCACCTAAGGTTGTTAGACGTCTTACTATTACGGTTGAAGGCTCTTCAAATTCTGAAATGTTAAGAACTGTTTGCATTTCAGTTACAGTTGTATCGCTCTGTAAAGACGTAAGTGATGTTATTAATTTAATTGAAGATGTTTCTACGTTTGTAGTTGTAAGAAAATGTAGCTGTTCCGTTGTTGCTGAATTAAATACTGAATTGGTAAAAATATACAGAGATTCAGGCAGATCATTTTTGATAGTTGTATTGGATAAAAGGGTTTGAATTTCGATTGAAGATTCATCCGCATCTAAATTTGCGACTGATGATTGAGCATCATTTGATGATGTATAGATTGTCGAAGTTGTCAGATTTGAAGGTGTCTGTGATAGTGTTACAAACGAAGATGTCTCAACAAATGACGTAGCTTGAGGTTGTTGTATTTCATCAGAAGATAATTCTATTTTTGAAGTTGTAACACGTGGTAGATCTAGTATTTCAGAAATTGTTACATTAACTTCTCGTGTCGTAAGAGATGGTAGTAATTCAGAGTAAGATGTATTCATCTCAGAAATTGTAGTAAATAGTAGAATTTCAGTTGAAGATTCAAGTTCTGCAGCTGTGATAGTTGTTGGTATTCCAGTCAAAATTGATTCAATGTTTGAATTTATTTTTATTTCGTCAGACTTTGTCTCAGCGTCTTTTGTAAGAGGTGAAAGTGTCTCAGTTGAAGACAGAAGAACTTCTGAAGTTTTTATTTCATCGGAAATTACGTCAACTATTGAGAGCAAGGAGGTTGGTTGCAATTCATTGGTTAACGAATCAACTTCTGAAGTTCGAAAAGTTGAAATTATTTCATGACAATGCTTTTCAACTTTTGAAGTTGTTAACGTCCCTTCTATTTCTTTAAAAGATGTTTCTTTAACTGAAGTAGCAGGAGTTAACTGTATTTCGTTAGAAGACGTCGTGTCAATTTTTAAGGTTGCAAAAGACGTTTCCATTTCTTTGGAAGTTGTTGATATTTGTGAAGTATCAAGGGTTAGTTGTATTTCATTAGAAGATGTGTTAATTTCTGAAGTAGTAAAAGACGTTTCCATTTCAATAGAAGACGTTTTCATTTCTATAGAAGACGTTTCCATTTCTTTAGAAGACATTTTCATTTCTAAAGAAGACGTTTCCATTTCTTTAGAAGACATTTTCATTTCTAAAGAAGACGTTTCCATTTCTTTAGAAGACGTTTTCATTTCAATAGAAGACGTTTCCCTTTCTATATAAGACGTTTCCATTTCTTTAGAAGACGTTTTCATTTCTATAGAAGACGTTTCCATTTCTTTAGAAGACATTTTCATTTCTAAAGAAGACGTTTCCATTTCTTTAGAAGACATTTCCATTTCTTTAGAAGACGTTTCCATTTCTTTAGAAGACATTTCCATTTCTATAGAAGACGTTTCCATTTCTTTAGAAGACGTTTCCATTTCTTTAGAAGACATTTCCATTTCTTTAGAAGACGTTTCCATTTCTATAGAAGACATTTCCATTTCTTTAGAAGACATTTCCATTTCTTTAGAAGACGTTTCCATTTCTTTAGAAGACATTTCCATTTCTATAGAAGACGTTTCCATTTCTTTAGAAAAAGTATCTATTTCTATAGAAGACGTTTCCATTTCTTTAGAAGAAGTTTCCATTTCTATAGAAGACGTTTTCATTCCTTTAGATGACGTTTTCACTTCTTTAGAAGAAGTTTCTACTTGTGATATAGCAAGAGTTGATAGCATCTCATCGAATAATGTGTATGTTTTTGAATTTATAGAAGGGGTTTGAATGTTTAAAGTTGTAAAAGTTAATTTTAAGTCGACGGCTGATGTATCCATGTCTGATATAGATGGAATTCGCGGTATGTCATTGGCCGATATAATATTAACTTCAGCAGTTATAAGAGTTGGTTGTGTTGCGGCATACGTCGTGGCACTATCTGATATTTTAAAGGGTGATTTCATGTCATCGGTGTCCATTTCTGTACTAGCAGATGATTTTTGAATTTTTGTAGGGGATAGTAGCATTTCGGTACTAGCAGGTGATGGTAGCATTTCTGTAATAGTAGAAGATGGTAACATTTCTGTACTAGCAGAAGATGGTAGCATTTTTGTTCTATCAAGTGATGGTAGCATTTCTGTACTATCAGAAGATGGTAGAATTTCTGTACTATCAGGTGATGTTAGCATTTCTGTACTATCAGATGATATTAGCATTTCTGTACTATCAGATGATGGTAGCATTTCTGTACTAGCAGGTGATGCTAGCATTTTTGTACTAGCAGAAGATGTTAGCATTTCTGAACTATTTGAATATTTTAGCATTTTTGTACTAGCAGAAGATGGTAGCATTTCTGTACTATCAGAAGATGTTACCATTTCTGTACTATCAGAAGATGATAGCATTTCTGTACTATCAGGTGACGGTAGCATTTTTGTACTAGCAGGTGATGTTACCATTTCTATACTAGCAGAAGACGGTAGCAATTCTGTACTATCAGGTGATGTTAGCATTTCTATACTAGCTGAAAAAGGTAGCTTTTCTGTACTATCAGATGATGTTAGCATTTCTGTACTATCAGATGTTGGTAGCGTTTCTGAACTAGCAGAAGGCAGTATTAATTCTGTTCTATCAGAAGATTTTAGCATTTCTGTACTATCAGTTGATGTTAACATTTCTATACTAGCTGAAAAAGGTAGCATTTCTGTACTAACAGATGATGTTAGCATTTCTGTACTATCAGGTGACAGTAGCATTTCTGTACTATCAGAAGATGTTAGGATTTCTGTACTATCAGACGATGGTAGCATTTCTGTACTATCAGAAGATGTTAGTATTTCTGTACTATCAGAAGATGTTAGCATTTCTGTACTATTAGGTGACAGTAGCATTTCTGTACTATCAGGTGATGATAGCATTTCTGTACTATCAGAAGATGTTAGGATTTCTGTACTAGCAGGTGATGGTAGAATTTCTGTACTAGCAGGTGATGGTAGAATTTCTGTACTATCAGAAGATGTTAGCATTTCTATACTAACAGAAGATGTTAGGATTTCTGTACTAGCAGGTGATGGTAGAATTTCTGTACTATCAGAAGATGTTAGCATTTCTATACTAACAGAAGATGTTAAGATTTCTGTACTAGCAGGTGATGGTAGAATTTCTGTACTATCAGAAGATGTTAGCATTTCTGTAATATCAGAAGATAGTAGCATTTCTATATTATCAGGTGGTGGTAGCATATCTGTACTATCAGAAGATGGTAGCATTTCTGTACTATCAGAAGATGTTAGCATATCTGTACTATCAGAAGATGTTAGCATTTCTGTAATATCAGAAGATGGTAGCATATCTGTACTATCAGAAGATGGTAGCATTTCTGTACTATCAGAAGATGTTAGCATATCTGTACTATCAGAAGATGTTAGCATTTCTGTAATATCAGAAGATAGTAGCATTTCTATACTATCAGGTGGTGGTAGCATATCTGTACTATCAGAAGATGGTAGCATTTCTGTACTATCAGAAGATGGTAGCATTTCATCTGACGATATATCAACTCCAAAAGTTGTCAGAGATTGTTGGGTTTCAGCAGCAGAAGAGTCCAGTTCTGAAGGTCTACTGTTCGGTGTTGTTATTGATAAAATCGTCTCAGTATCTGAAAGTTACATTGATCTTTATTACAGTCATGAGCAATTAATGTATACAGGTTAAATATGTTTAGGCAGTGGGGTAGCTAGGGCAGGGGAGGGGGTCAAAATTTGAATATCCACCCGGGCCCCCTCTTGAGTGGGGACCCCAATTGAGTGTCTGAAAAGATTTTTTTACATTAAACATATATACGCTATGGTAATTTTGATGGGGCCCCCAAAGAGACCAAGACATCCTGGTTCCCAAACAGGCCAAGACCCCGAGGCCCCCAAAGAGACCAAGCCATGCGGGTTCCCAAAAAGGCAAACCCCGAGGCCCCCAAAGAGACCAAGACATCCGGGTTCCCAAAAAGGCCAAGACCCCGAGGCCCCCAAAGAGTCAAAGCCATCCGGGTTCCCAAAAAGGCAAAATACCCGAGGCCCCCAAAGAGACCAAGCCATCCAGGCCCCCAAAGAGGCCAATCCCCACGGCCACCAAAGAGGCAAAGCTCAAGGGCCCCAAAAGAGGCCAAGCTCCAGGGCCCCCAAAGAGGCCAAGCTCCAGGGCCCCCAAATCCCTAGTTAAGCGACTGTTTTCAGGTATTATCTCGTTCACATGTTTATTACAGCACATTTTAACAAAGTAAATTTTGGTGTGTGAGTTTGTGTGTGTGTGAGTTTGTGTGTGTGAGTGTGTGTGTGTGAGTTTGTGTGTGTGTGCGTTTGTGTGTGTGAGTTTGTGTGTGTGAGTTTGTGTGTGTGAGTTTGTGTGTGTGTGAGTTTGTGTGTGTGAGTTTGTGTGTGTGAGTTTGTGTGTGTGAGTTTGTGTGTGTGTGCGTTTGTGTGTGTGAGTTTGTGTGTGTGTGCGTTTGTGTGTGTGAGTTTGTGTGTGTGTGAGTTTGTGTGTGTGTGAGTTTGTGTGTGTGTGAGTTTGTGTGTGTGTGAGTTTGTGTGTGTGTGTGCGTTTGTGTGTGTGTGTGCGTAAGTGTGTGTGTGAAAGAAAAAGAGAGAGAGCCTAGCCCTAGACTGGGGTGTTTAGCTATGTAATTTTCTATATTATTTAAATAATTTTTAATGATTTATTTCTCTGTATTTATCGTAAATCGTATATAATGATGTGTAATACAGGATTAAATTAGAACATTGTGCTTAATACCATTGCATTTCATCTGGTTGAAGTCATTCTTGATGCATGCGACCAGGCTGAAGTTCCACAAAGTAAAAACGTACTCTGGGCAGCTTGCGATGGACTCAAGTTCCTCCAAGTTCGGACTGGTTCCTACGGCCACAGCCAAGATTGAAACCTCATCATTCTTAATTTTTTGGGCGATTCGCAGAGCTGAAATAAATGAGACTGATCTTCATATGTGTGATCTGCACAGGATACAGGAGCGGCGTTTGAGGGTGGAAACTGGGGCGACTGCCCCAGGCCCCGCGCTTAGGTAGGCCCCGCGTTTCGGTCCTGAACATGTCTCGTCCTCTTAATAGCCTATACATGTAGAACCAAAGAGTGGATGGTAGAACGTATGCTGGAAACGAATGTAAAGAAACGAAAGAGGCACTCTTGTAATCCTTTTTGAAGGTCAAATCCGTAGCGTAGCTCTAGTCTCTTTGAAAGCATTAAACCGTTAGAGGGAAATAGGACAGATGTATCATTCAGCCAATCCCCTTTATTTGTGTACACGTCATTCACAATAGATTTACTAAAATGGTTATTTTTAGAAAACTGTGTCATCGGAATGGCAGTGTCTCGGTAGTGGTGCGATCGGAAACATTAATTATCGATCTTTACTAGTACTCTGGCCCCGCGGGGTCATTGCTGGCACTAGGCCCCGCACTTACCTAACGCCGCCACTGACAGGATGAATAGGATTATAATAACTACATTTGTAATCATCTGCAACCTTTTTTTTTATCTGGGTTGTTTTTGTTTTACTTTTTTTTTCTTTTTTTTTTTTTTTTGAAATTAATTATGAATTGGAAACATTTTCCTGCAATTAAGTGTCTGCTAAGATTTTATTTATGAACGGTGAAGGTGGAAAATAAGGATTAAAATCGCAGTTTAGCTAAAACAGCTTCCTTAGAATCAAGCAAACTTAAAACACTAAATGCATTTGAAATGTGAAATGGTATTAGAACCTATATTCATTTCATGAGAGGAATCGCCTATCACTATATCTTAGCTACTCCGTGTTTGCTTACTGTTCTGTTAATTGTACTTTAACATAAAGCAGTGACTTACTTTGTCTAGAGTTCCTCGAGTATCCATCAGTCATGACAATGACGATGCGCTGAGCGTCTTCCCTCCCCCCATGATCAGGGTCGAACAGGTTCTCTGACTTAATGGCACCCAGACCGCGATGAGTGTTTCCACCCCGAGCCCCGTGGTAAGGTAAACTCAACAAAGCCTGTGTGTGGTAGATAAGAAATACAAACGTATTAACTGAGTTTTTTTTTACTGCTCGGACTTCATTTTGGTAAATAAAATAACCAAAAAATTACTATTATCATTTTAATCTCTTTAAATCATAAACAGTGAAATAACAGATTCAAAATGATGTTTATATTTGGCTCTTTCCTTAAATGGCGCTTCTTAAATTTTTTGTTTATATATGTTGTAGATTTATTTGTTTTTGTACGTTAGTGAGAGACTGGTGGTCACAAAATGCGTCCAAATCAAATTGCTTCAACCCTTTTCTGTGGAAGATAACTGCAGCAACTCTGACGTCATCTCCTATGTTGAAGTCGTCTGTAATCTCAGCGGCGAACTGTAGCATGGCCTCAAAGTTCTTCTTGCCGATGTCAACAGAACCATCCAATAGAAAGATGATGTCCGCCACGACGTTTGGTTTACAGACGGTCTGCCATTCTGTTGTTTCTGGGACTGAACAAGTAGAGACATAAATGTTATCATTGAATACATTTGGTGTCTGGACTGTTACACTCACTCCAGCTATTTTAGACGTAATTAAAGCCCCTCCCTCTTTTTCCCCAGTTTCACAGACACACACGCACACACACAAACATATACACATAAAGCCAATCACTTTTTTATTTATTTAAATGCTATTTGATTTGATAAATATGTGAATAAATGTCTATGTGTTCAAAATGATTTATGCATCACGCTTTGCATGTACTTCGTATCGCCTTTAAGTAAAAACAGTTACTTATACTACCTTGTAATGTCAGTCCGACGACGCAATAAATAAGAAATTGCAAAAAGTTATGCATTGTGTGGAGAATCTTTAACCCATCAGCAGCTACAGGCAAGAAATTGTAATTTGATTACAATTTTCTCTGAAAAAAAAAATCAAACTTATTTTTAAATACTTTATTTTCACATATATTTTTGTCTATACTCTACTTACTTGATAGATGTTCTGATCAGAAGAACGATAAGATACTTTACTTGATAGCAGCAGGGCCGGTGTCACGAAATAGTCTCCCCCAAAATAAAGTCTCCCCCGGAGAATTTATTTTAAAACAAAATCGCCCCCGGAGAATTTGTTTTAAAATAATGTCTCCCCCTTTAAAATGGATCCTCCCCTTAATTATTGGAAATTATAAATAATTGTTTTATTCCAATTTATTACTTTAAATATATTTTGTATTTGTTCCTCGTGCATTTGTGTATGATTTTTTGGAAATTCAACAATCATAAGCTTAGTCAGGGGCGTAGCCATTTGCGGGCTTAGTGGGTGTATGCCTGGATACACACATTTTTAGATGTGGCTAATTGCACAGAGTTATTTAAAATAATAATAGACAAATGATTTAAAAAATAAAGATGAACAAATAATACTATAACGTCACCCTGAAGTATTGGAACAAAAAAATCACTGTTGACGTTTTTGTGTATCACCTGTGGCTAGGACTTACACGAAATTTGCGATTTTTATTTGTTCATTATAATGATTCAAAAATATTATTACCGAATTTTGTCTGAAGCCTTTATTAATTTTTCAGCAGAAAATTTAACAAATTCAATTTGCCAATGATTGTTAATTTATTTTTTAAAATTTAGTTGACTTTTAAATTATATTAAAAGAGATTTCAAATGGGATTATTTTTTGTGTAGCCATCTCAAGAAACACAGAACATGCCAAAACTAAGGCACACAAACATTAGATCACACGCTCTAACGATGAATGTCTTAGCTTGGGTTGGAGTCACTCGATAGTTTTTTTTTTCTATAACATAAATCTACATGATTCGTGGAGATCTGGGTTGAGGTTAGTTAGTTTCAGATTCCGCATAAAGTCAATTATCTTACGGAATGTAAGAGCCCAGAGGACTGAAGGTGTAGCTGAAAGGTGAACTTTTTTATTGGTGGCATGGGCCAGGAAAGAGCAAAGAGTCATTTGTTAGGCATGCACGAGACTAGCTAATAAGTTGATTTGTTCAAGACGGGCACGTACTGTCCATTTATGTTGTCCTTCGAGTCATGGTTTACTGAACTATGATGAAGACTGCGTAGGACACCTGCATGGTCTTATGTGGTAATCTAATGTAATAGTATCGTACCTGGAGGCTTGAAGGAGTTATGAATAGTTTTAAGTTGTACGATCATCAAGTAATCAATGGAATACCTAATTTAACCGATAATCAAACGAGTGAGGCAGAAATGGGTTTGGGGGGCTATAACCCAAGTAGAGAAGAGATCGCAATATAAGGTGGTGAGTTGTGTGGAAAATTCATTACATAATTAGACAGCAAGAGTTGAGAGATTGGCTAGTCAAAATTCAAAACAGAAGTGGACATTATATGTGCTCATTCGTGTAAATATTTTATGGATTTTATCATTGATCCGTGTATAGTTGCGGATAGTTCAAGTGACATTTTCACACACGCATACACTACACTAATATAAATGCAAGATTAGACATAAAACATCGATAAACGTATGACGTAAGAATCCCGGGTAAAAAGGAAGCGTTGATAATCTATTAAAAAATATGTCCATTGACATGTGTGTATGTATGATGTATGAACGTTTGTAGGTGTGTATGTATGTTTAATATTATTTTAATTATATATTAATATATACATTATTAAATATTAGTTATTGGCGTAGGAGTAATTGCAAGTCAAGAAACAAGACTTCAACACTTTGTGGACTGATTAAAAACTATCTCTAATTAATCCCTTCTGTCAACTCCTATTACCTTTTAAACCCTACATATATAGCCAGCTTTCACGACCATGCACAATTGCCATTCACAGCACAAATCACGTGTTCCATGCTCAGTCAAGTCCTCATGCTTATACAATATATATACAAGTGTCTTACAAAATTGCAATGATCTTTTTTAAATTTAAAATTATGCTTATAAAAATACTTTGTAACTGTAATTGCAATTGTTGCTTAATTCTCATCATCGGAGTATTTTATGTCTATTAAAAAGAAAAGTTTAACTTGTAGTTAGTTGTGATTTTTTTCACCCTGATTAGTCTAATATTTTAGAAATGTTCGCAATATAATATTGTAACATCAAAGTACAATTTAAAGACTTAATAAAATATGTTAAAGGATGTCTTGATTTGTCTATCTTTAATGTTATAATTGGTTAAGACCCTTTAGACAGAGGAGGTATAAATTATACTGAGAAAAGTTTATGGTTGTTATGTTTATTGGAGCAAATTTCTCAATTTTATGTAATAGCCCGGAGGTGAATTGCTTTCCTACCCATCAATAAAATTTGTATAAATTTTAATATATTTTTGAATTTAAGAACTGTTATGCCTGTTAAAATTCAAATTCATTAAGCAAATAATACATTGGAAAGTAAAAAAATAATTCCATATTCGTGATATGAGTTTATCTACTCGTGCATGGTGATGTTATCAAAATAAATTCCAATAATTCAACCTGCTTCTCTGAATTCTTTAAACATAATTTTATTTTAACAATCGATTTGTGCGCGTACGTAAACTTTTGACTAAATAAATGAAAGAAATTTTATTCCTTACAAAATATTTGATATAGATTTATATATAAAGCTGATTACGCCTTTATTAATATGTAGAAAAGGTTGCGTTGGTATAAGCAGTTCTATTTTTTTTACTTGTACTTGTAGTTATATAAATAGTCTAACAAATTATTCCTTTGGCCTATATAAATGGCTGTTTAGAAATATTTAAATAAAAGTAGCCAACTTTCAGTGAATTATTAGATTTTAAATTTGATATCAAACATATGGGACACGGCTCTATGGAGCTATTACAGGGATTACTGCACTATTAAAATGAATGCCGCCTAACAAGAAACTGCCTTGGCCGTAGAGTTTAAAACAAGATTGTAGTGAGGAAGGGTTTGATCTGCCCCAGATCAGGACACATCCGCCACATATGCGTTTTCTGTCCAAACGTTCACACACTGCATCGTACATTAGCAAGCACACTTTCGAAAAGACTTAGATATTTCGTGTGTGCTTGCAGCATGTCGTTTCTGCTGTGAAGTTCATCTACGAAAATGCTCTAAGTCACTGACCAAAAAAAATAAAATCATGTTAAGCCTGGTCCCTATTGGAACTCAGGACGTGTTAGCGCATTTTCGTATTATGTATCAGTACTTATGTTAGATATCAGCATTATGTAGTTATCAGTAATTGTGTTTAGATTTTAGACATATTTTTATGAATTTTCTTGTGTAATGAATATACCTGACATTTTTTTTATTTAAAAGTCATTTCTTTACATTTTAAAAAAATTTATTTTCTCTTTAATCCAACTACAAATCACCACAAATGATGACGTAAAACTCTCTAAACTTTTACACATATTCTAATGACGTCAACTAAAAAAAAAACTAATTCTTTTGCACGCTTTCGCACCACTCTTGAATGCTGGAGAAACTACGTATCTAACTTCCGGCAATGGCGGCCGTTCCCTGCGCTAGTGTTACCTCTCGATTCGAAATATTTTTTGGTAGTTTTAACGGGGTTTTTTAACGGATCGAGTAACTGAGTGTTGATGCACAAATGGCAGGTCAGGACATACAAAAAACATATATACCTCATGGGTCTAGGACTTATGGATGCTGAGATCAAGGGTGATGACGGACGGACAAAACGGGTGCAATAGCGCATTCGACTTCTCGAAAATGCGCTAAAAAACACACACACACTGTATAATCAGGTCATGGGCTCAAGTCAGTGGCGTTGTCCCAGATATGGTTTCATTGCGTGCGGCTTCATTAATTGGGTCGCTCCAACAACCTTCCACAGCCCCCACCCCCAAACCAACAGAGGATTGTTGATGTCTACTGAAATTGTAGGGCCTATTGGCGAGATGGTGACATGATTTCTCACCGTCTGAACACCTGAGATTTGTGCAAATTTACCGTTTATAGTAACAACACAACCCATGCCTTCATAGATGCAATACTTAATTTTTTTTAAATGCTTGATACCAACTCCGTTAGAGTCAATTTGTACAGCGAGAAAAATAATTCAAGTAATTAAGTATTTTTAAAAAATTTGTTACGCCCCTGAGGGGTGTAAAACGGAGTGATCCACACCCCCACCCCATATCTCTCTGTATCTACGCCACTACCATAAATAGAATTAAAGTTAACATGTGTGAATAATACAAATTTAATTATTCGTTATTCTATTGTTTTTGAGTAATCTCTTTGTACTATATTAAAAGTGTGTTTTGAGGGGGGCGGATTTATTTTGGGGGAGACAGTATTTTATGGGGTAGGGGAGAATTTATTTTAATCGGGAGGAAAACATTTTCGCCCCCGGAGATTCTGTTTTAAAATAAAATCGCCTGGGGGAGACTCTGTATGGGGGAGGATTTATTTTGCAACACCGGCTTTAGGCAGAGGCAATCTAGGAAGCCGCCTAGGGTATCTGATTAGTCTCATCTCTAGTGGGAGCCTCGCACAAGAATCTTTCCATATACATATTTTAACAATTATTTTTCTAATACATTTAGGGCCACCAAATTCGCTTCGCATAGAGGCTCCAATTCCCCCTGGCTGTGGCTGCCCATGTGATACAATCACCAAATACACCAATCTAATTTTTAGAAGGATTAACATTTTAAATGGCGTTCAATTTTGTGGTTATCTTATCTTATCTGTTACAGACGCTCCTTCTTAACAGAAGATTATTTCGTCCTGCTCTTATCTATGTTTTGTGTCTAGTCTTGCGTTTTGTTTGATTTTTAAATATTGAAAAAATGTTGGTTTCCTGGTTGCCGCGGGCAACCTATTTTACGTACGTATTGGGGACTAGAAGAACGATAATTCATATTTGTTTTGTTTTTTATATTGTATAAGTCTTATACTATAAGGAAAGCGTTTTTATCCCTATGTCTATCTTAGGGTTGTATTAGATTATATTTTTGTTGCATTTGCAAGTCAGAATTAATTTGCTTTATGTATTATTACTTATTTGCTCTTTTTTCTTCTATCCTCTAGTGTTTCAATGTTTAATGATTTAAGTAAGGGTGTTATTCTTTTCAGTTTAGAATATTTTTCCGTAATGAATATGGCAGTTCTGTTTTGGATTTGTACTAGTTAATCAATTTTTTTCCTTGGTGGATGGCTCCCATACAGAAGACGCATGTTCTAATACAGGTCTCAACAAAGTGAGGTGGCATTTAGTTTTATCCTATTATTCATATTACTCTATTTCACTGTAAAAGTTTGTCTTAATAAAACGAAAGGTTTTCTTTAATTTTCAAATTATATTTTGTAAGTATTATGAATCTTTATTTTGGATTTTTATTTTTTAATGAATTCAGTATTATTTTGAATTTTTGTGCTTGTTTTTCTTTGTTAACGGTCGAAACTTTTCTGTAATAATTCATGGATCTAAATCTACACCAATAAAGGTTAACTCAGGAGTTCCACAAGGAACTGTCCTAGGTCCCTTACTATTTTTAATCTATATAAATGACTTACCCAACAATATCTCAACAGGAACTAATGTTAGGTTATTTGCTGATGATTGTATAATCTATAGAACAATCAAGTCAGAACAAGATAGCAAAATTTTACAAAAAGACCTAGATGAATTAATAAAATGGGAAACTAACTGGAGTATGTCCTTCCACCCAGAAAAATGTCAACTGCTAAGAGTAACAAAGAAATATAAACAATTAAATGCAAAATACTTCATTCATGGAAAAGAACTAACCCAAACTAAAGATGCAAAATACTTAGGAGTCATAATAAATGAGAAACTATCTTGGAACCCCCATGTCAATGAAGTTATTAAAAAATCAAACAAAACCTTAGGCTTTATAAAAAGAAACCTTTACAAATGTAACAAAGATATAAAACTAAAATGCTACCTCACCCTGGTGAGACCTATACTAGAATATGCATCTTCTGTATGGGACCCTGTCAAGGTATGAGAATCACTGTCACTGAGTTTATTGTGAGTTGTTGTGAAAATGTTGTGAACTGTGTTCAGTTAAACGGACACTTGAATGTCACGCCATGACTTTGAAGAGTTCGCCCAAGGGCTATAAATAGTGGGGGACGGTGTAGTGTGCGAGAATCGAGTAGGGGTCAGAGGCTAGTGTGTGGTGGACGAGAGGACGATGTGGTACTAGAGAGTGTTGGTCCTACGTGTTATCGAGGTGGCTCGAATATTGTGACAAACGGAGCCTGTAAGCCTGTGATTGGTGATACTGGATGGCTGTATTGACTCCATTGTACTTATGCAGATCGTGTAGTAGTGAAGGATTATCTATACGTGTATTACTACCACAATAAAGAACATATTATTATTGACAAGAGTTCTGTCTTAAGTGCAATCCAGAACCCAGAACGCAACAGACCCATCCACCAAAGAAAATATTGATAAGTTAGAACAAATCCAAAAAATAGCTGCCAGATTCATTACTGGAGAATATTCAAAACTGACAAGAGTAACACCATTAGTTAAATCATTAAACCTTGAAACACTAGAGGATAGAAGAACCAAGAGTAAATTAGTAATTATACATAAGGCAATTAATTCTAATTTAGAAATACAACACAAAGATAACTTAATACAACCCTCAAATAGACATAAAGATAAAAACACCTTTCTTATTCCATATGCAAGAAAAAACACATACAAGTTTTCTTTCTTTCCGTCCGGTATTCGGGCGTGGAATGGGTTGCCTGAAGAAACTAGGAAAGCCAACACTTTATCATCTTTTAAAACTCTAGTAAGAATACAGGACTAAACACAAACCATAGAAATATGTAGGAGGCAATAATCTTCTGTACATAAGGAGCGTCTGTAACATATAACATATAAGGAAAGAAATAGTTCCATTTATTTGTTTCCCATTTTACTAATTCACCCAAGTCTTTGTGTAAGATTTTGCTATCCTGTTCTGAATTAATTATTCTATAGATAATACAATCATCAGCAAAGAACCTAACTTTAGTGTCTGTAGACATGTTGTTGGGTAAATGAATTCTATCGATTAAAAAATAGTAGGAGATCTAATCTATCACAACCTTGTGAAAGTCCCGAGATAACCGTTATTGGTGCAAGTTTTGTGTGTCAGTTTTTAAGTAGGTTATCCATTCGCATTGTTATCTAATATCTGTTTTTATGGCTGCGGAAATAAACGATTAATAACTCGATTAATGGTTAAAAATTTTAATCGATTACAATACTTTTGATCAACTAAAATTCGATTAAATTTAAGCAAATGTTTCTTTTTTTCCAATATATTAATAATTTATATCTTTTGTTACTAACATACGTTTCCCTCGTTTATTATTATTTATTTAGACGTGCTTACGACGGCCTACGTAAACAAAAATGTTTTCTTCCTTATTTCTTGCATAGCAGATCGAATTTTCTGTATTACATCACACAATTTGGGATATATGGAATTACGGAAACTTCATTAACCAATTTCGCGAAATAATGAATCACAACTTAACGGGATTTACATATGCGTTATAAAAATATTATAAATCGAAATTAACCGATTAAATTTGTTCCCATCAATCCAACAATATTTTTTAATAAGTACCCGTCCTACTTTTTTGTATCACCTTTTATCCTTTTAACTTGAATAATATCTCTTTTTTTTTTAGATTTTTATTAGGGCTATGGAAATTAACGATTATTTAATACATTAATTTTCAAAAATGAATTTGGTAAATAAAAAATAGAGTAATATTTAATAAAATATTTCTACTTTTTCTTTTCAATTTATTAATATTTTTTACGAGAAATGTGGAATCGCATCTTAACGGGATCTACGTATGCGTTATAAAATATAATTAATCGAAATTAATCGATTAAAGTTTTTCACGGATAATGGAACATTTTTTAAAATCAGTACCAGACCTAATTTTCATATTTTCTTTAGTCCGTACAGATTTTCATATGCTGGATCATCTCCCTCAATATTCATGGCTATTTGCGCCTGCTACTTTGAGAAAATGAGCAAGTGAGGCAGGCACCGGTCATTTTTTTTTTTACCTCAATGAAATCTCATAATAATTTTATCAAGATGTCCATACTTTTTGGACAAGTAGATCTAACTGATATTACATTGGACAAGAAAGTATTATTTGTAGTAGTAGTAGTAGTATTAGTAGTAGTGTTAAATAAGATATTCTTACATTACAACTCAAACAATTAAAAGGTAAAAACAAAAATAGACATTCAAAGAGAAAGAGAACTCAACAAAAATTATTTAAAATACTGTCATTTATTTATATATCTGAATGTTAACACCAGTGGCAGATTTAACTATAGGGCAGGGGGCGGCTTGCCCCCCCCCCCCGCGCCCCAGTCGGGTCTAAAATGGCGCTGCCTTTAGACGCCCGCGATGAACACTAAAAAGGATTCACTAGAGCAGAAAAAAAAAGATTGTTAATATAATCCACAATAAACTGCAATACGACAATATTGGCTTGCTAAATATCCTATTTCAAAACTGTAATATCTGGTTTGATCTGTCAGGAGCGTCACCAAGTGGAAAAGAATAGAGAATATTGAAATGAATGATAGACGTGACGTTGTTCTTTGCAAAACAAGGTTCGCCCTTTAAAGGACACAGAGTACATTATTGTTTTTGTGATGGTAGTGGTAGAAATACTGGATATTATCGGGCAATGTTATCTTTATTAGCCAAATATGATTTTACTTTTAACTAAAGTTTGGAAAGAAAAGTGAACTTTATTTAAGCCATGATTTAATTGAATCACTTGCATCTGAATTATCGGAGATAATTGATAATGAAGTTAATTCTGCACAATTCTTTTATTTTCCTGATTAAACCATTGATATATTTAAAATGGATCAGATGTCAGTTTCTTTACGTTCAGCTTTAATATCAGGACATGTTCTGGAAAGATTTATAGGCTTTTTTATTTTGGTTAACAGCAATGTTGCCGCATTTGCTGAGAATCTGTGGAGGAAAGGCGTACGATGGCACATTTCTGATGTCTGGAATTAATAGTGCCCTTCAAACTCATTTAGAGAAACGTTCAGCCAATGTACATCAATGTGCATTGTTGTGTCCACGTTTTGAATTTGGCTGCTATAGAAGCAATGCCTGTAAACAATAATGTAAACTTGTTTTTCGACATAGCTGAAATATTGTATGCATTCTTTCAGTGTAGTTTACCACGTCTACATTCTGTTAAATAACATCATAAATCTCAATATGAATCAACGCGGTGGTCGAGTGGTAGCGCGCTCGACTGTCGTACCGATGGTCACGAGTTCGAATCCACGCGAAGGCGATGATTTGTTCCTGGGGCCTGAGGAGTCCCCGAGTCTCTGAATGGGTACCTAACTAGACAATAGTTAGGTGGCTGGGGTAATGCGTGGAACCTCTATAGCCGTAGCCTGTGACCGCTGCATCACTTGCCAACAGATCATCTCTCATGGTCTGTGGACGCAATTATCTTTTGCATAGAAGGAGCGTCTGTATATCTAAGATAAGATATGATAACAGTAGTTACCCTGAAAATACCTTGTGATGCAAGATGGGCAAGCCGTAAGCATGCAATTGGTGCAGTTGTTGGATCATTTTCTGCTATTCTAGCCACTCTATACGATATAAATTCAGGGGAATCAACAGAATATAAAGGAAGTGTCAGAGCAGAAGCTATGGGGCAATCAGTTTTAATAGCAAAATATTCTTTAGTTTTTTCTGTTATTTGTACAAAAGTTGTTGTATAACATCTTTGTGTTATCAAACTACTTGCAGCGCAAGAACATTGACATTGCATTTGAAAAACGATTGATCGATGTTGGACGAAATAAGGGGCCCTCCATAAAGTACGTCACGCTATTTTTGACAATTTGAACCCCCCTCCCCCTGTCACAAATCTCGGGACCCCACCCCCACAAAGTACGTCAAACTTTCAAAATTTAAAAAAAAATTAACATCTTATTAAAATATTTAATTTATTACCTAAAATACACTCCACTATTAAACTGTATTAAAATATTTAATTTATTACCTAAAATACACTCCACTATTAAGGGGGGACTGGTAGTCAACTTAACGTGAAAATCATGTATTTTTTTCAAATTTTCAATTTTCAAAAAATGTAATATTTTGTTACATCAACCTCTTATAAACACAATGCCCTGAAAATTTTTGTAAAAAATAATTGCTTTAGGTGCATAATTAGCCTTGGAATAACATGTGTCTAGGCAACTATTTCAAGAAACCCCTGCTTTACGCTACGCAGTGGTCATCTAAAATCCCTACAAAACCACATTCCTTGAAGCCTAGCACCTGATGTTAGGCCTCTAAAGAAACCTTAGACCTGTGGCTATCGTTCTGACCTACTTATTTCGACTCTATACACGTCTAACAAAGGAAAACAAGGCTGTGAAGTACGTCACAATTATTGTCGAAACACGTTTACACACCTCATACGTCATCGTCTAGTAAAGCCTGAATTTTCATTGGTTGCCTGTGAACTAAGGTTACTAAAAATAGGTCTATTCCATACCACAATGCAATGCGGTGTTTATATTTCGCTCCCATTTTGAGTAAAAATAATAAAAATGTCTTCGCCTGACATTCACCGAATAGACATCGGATTTAGATAAAGCTGCCGTTTTTGTGATCAGGAATTTTGTTGGAATACTTAAAAAAAGTAAGTATGAAATTATTAATTTAAATTTATTTAGTAACAGTATGTCGAGGCGTTGTCTCAATTCAAATGTAAACAAATGCATTAGCCTTAGCCGCCCTTAGCCATCGGAAAATGTTAGTGCTAAGTTAGTAATAGTAAATAGTAATAGTGTGGTTTTAGTGTGGTATCAATGCATACAATATACTGACATACATGTACACCTAAACACATATCATTTCATTTAAATTATTGACTTACGTCAATTAATTAATTCATTATATTTACGTAATAGCTTATCATAATTATAATTGAGCTTAGTCGTAGTCATAGTCCTCCGTACTGACCGTTACTGTTACTCAGTACTGACAGTAATTCAGTAATAGTAGATTGTAGTTGTAGATGAAGATAGGAAATGTTTGGCATTGTTATTTGACTTTAGTCATATATAATAATATACTTAGAACTAGAATGGAAAAGATATTAAAATAAATTCTAAATATTTATTTGAAGTGAAACAGGATCCAGACATCAAGCAGCAGTCAAGAGTAAATTTTTCTTGAAAAAGTCTCTGGATACAACAATACAAGTCACTGAAACTAAGTGAATTGCTTCAGGACAGTCAAGAGCAGTGACATGTAAGTGTACAGTTAGAATTCTAATTTAAATAGTATTTTAAAATATTAATTTGAATTTAAATTGCTGTCTGGCCTGCTTTGAATAATTCTTACAATAAATCAATTTGCCGACATTTTGCTGCGCTATTTTTTTTATTCCATCTCATTTTATTTACAAAATAAATTATTATCTTTTACTGAAGGTCTACATGTATATTTTAATAATTATATTTGCTTTTCTAAACAGGTGAAAATAATCTCCAGCAAAATTAGAAGATGATGTGGCAAAAGTTACAGAACGAAGTCGCTTCGGAGGAGTTTCTGACTGTTTACCATGCTTCGCTCGATGAATGAGGACCCTAAAAATCATAACTGCCCTATTAGAAAGTCATCATGCCACTGGTGGCTGACTGTCACAGTTATTGCTTAGAAATAATCACCACTAGACATATAAGAACAGCAGCAATTTTATCTCAGAAGTGAATTTGCCAAATTATTTTTGTTTTTTTCCTTTGGGGGTAGGGGTAAATGAACAATTACATTTTTTTAATTAATGGGCTTTTCAATTTGATCTCTTATGTATCTTATTTACTAGAGGCATATGTGTTATAATAATATATCTTTATGCCACTTTAAATGGTTAAAAAATAAAATATTAAAAAAATAATGTTTCTTTTTGAGTTTTCTCAGTTTTGTCAATTTTACGAGTGTGGGGTTACTAGTGCAAGAAAATTTCAGAAACTGTCTATCCAAATGAAACAAAATTCACACCATCAGTTTGTGACATATGTATGTACAACCTTATAGAAGGTTTTCTTTCTATTGTAAAAAACAAAAAATCTATTCAAATTTTAGTCAAAACTGTCTTCGTAAACAACTGATTTTTTATCAGCGCAATTTTTAAAAATTCATAAAAATTTAATTTTAAAGCTATCAAAATTTCCTTCTATAAGGTTGTACAATGTCCTATGTCTAAAAATTATACCAAGTTTGATTAAAATCCAATAGATGGTTTTTGAGAAATTTCAGCACTGCTGAATATATGAAATTGCCCCTTTTTACCCTCATTTTCCCATCAAAAGCATAAAAAATAATTTTTTTTTTGCTCCATTAATTTTATAAATGTGTTTTTATAGCTTCTCCTGTGTGATGAGCAAAAAAAATTCAGTCAAAGTACAGGATTTTAAAATTTAGCATTTTGACTCCCCCTTAAACTGTATTAAAATATTTAATTTATTACCTAAAATACACTCCACTATTAAACTGTATTAAAATATTTAATTTATTACCTAAAATACACTCCACTATTAAACTGTATTAAAATATAAAATTTCCGCCTAAACGTAGGGATGTACCAGATTCAAAATTTTGAGATCCGGCCGGAGACGGAGTGAGATTTGTTGTTTTTTGTAAATAACCGGATTCTGGATTCGCCAAAGCAATTATGATTATATATTTAAAAGTAAGGCTCTACTAGCATGTCGGATTTATAAAGTGAAATACTGCCGAAGCCGGGGCCGGATTTGTTTAAATAGCCTGATTATGGATTTGCTGGAGCCGAAATCCGGTACATCCCTACTTAAAAGAACTATCAGATTATTAAAATAGCTTTAATAGTAGAATAGTTAATTGTCAACTTTTGTGACAGTTATTTATTGAAACAGTAACTCGATCTTTATCGAATTTGAAGGATAATTGCCGACATGTCAACTCGGCCACTCAAAAACCTCTGAATGTGCATTTTCTCTTCTGGCAATAACTGACATGGGTTCTCTGCCTTTTAACAGCGTTTCTCAAAGGACGGATGCGTTTTAACTGAGATGATTCTTGAAAAGTTTGGGGTGCACATTCTACTGAGCCCGAGCTCTGTGTTGTCCTGCATGTTTCTTCAACATTGCTTGTGAGGCAAAATACAAGTGACATACTTTGTAAATTCGATCAAGTGAGCTGGTTTGCAAAAATTGACAATAAAGATCACATGTTGTACTTTGAAAACTCTTGTTGATCTCGGCATGATGTCATCACATTTGAGAGTTTGTATCACAAATAAGGAAGGAAACTTATGAGAATCTGCATCTGCTCTTTCTAAAGCTCTAAGTCCATCAGTTGTTTGGTTATTGTGATTAGTGGAGGAAAGAATCTCGACAGTAAAACTTTGAAATATGAGCATCGTACTTTGTCGCAACATTTTATGTCCTGATATTTCACAATTTGACTGAAAATTTGGTTGGTGCGAACATGATTATCAAACCATTCCTGATCCTTCGATATCAGTCCTGTTGCACCCAGATCAGATTTATGAACAACACATTCAAGAGATACACATTTCATGCTATTTGACATAAACTAATTCTAATGTTTCAAAAAAAAAATGAAAATTATTTTTGAAGCTATTTAAATTCTACTAAAAAATAAATGAATTAAATAAAAATAATAAACTAATATAAAAAATATATAATTTTGTGACATCACACGTGACCGGACCCACCTCCCCCTTGTCACACTTTTTTTTACACCCGTCTCCCTACCCCCACCCCCACTCAAATTAAATGGAAAAGACGTAAACAAGGTAAGGGTTAGCCTGACCGGACGTAACAAAACAGCGAACGTTTCGGCAAAGAGCCTTTATCAACGAACATACAATACACAAATAAAACGAAAATAAAAATAAAAAATGAAGGAACTTAGCTGCGGTGGAATCCAAAGTATCCAAAAAAATTTTGGATACTTTGGATTCCACCGCAGCTAAGTTCCCCCACTCAAAGCGTGACGTAATTTATGGACGCCCCTAAGTTTGTTGAAATAAGAAGCGATAATGCTTTTTGAAATTCTGAAAGTAGATGTCAAATGATTTATTTACGAAAATTGTTCCAAACTAGATGTTAAAAACACAATTTAAAGAAAAGCGAATTCCAAAATAGAAAAGTATGGCAGGTGAACTTAGCAGAGATGAAAGGGTTGATGATCCAACTACTAGCTTTAAATCTGAAACATGCTCCACTATCTTGGATACACTTCTAAAATAAATAGATGATCGATTTAATGACTTTAGGGGCATTGCTATTTATTTCTATTGTATTGATCTATCCCAAATGTCGGAAAAATAAAGATTCTTTTCTAAATGTATGCAAAATTTACAAACGAGACATTAACCTTGAAGAAGCAAACCTTTGAATATTATACCTTCAAAGATTTTTACGCATCAAAACGTCCATCACTATCTAGTGAACTACAACTTAAAGTGGTTCTGCCGTTCTTGACTGAAAAACAAATGGCATCAGGTATCCCTTCAGTGGCGTCGCTAGGGGGGGGCGGGGGGCGGGCCGCCCCGGGTGACACCATTAGGGGAGTGACACCAAAGCCTAAAATTTTACTGTTGATTTTATGTCAGAAAAAAAAAGAAGACACATTTTCTGCATCTAGAAAGGAATACAATGAAATTACGTTAAAAGCGAAACATTTTTATTTTAAAAAATCAGTTAACATGCAATAATAAAACAGTCCCAAAACACAAACTAAATAAAACAAATTATGGGAAAAAAGACACAGCCGCACCAGAGAGATCTTCAAAAACGCTGGCGGTGTGTTATGTTTTTAAAGATACCAAGCAAACTGAGCTTTGAAGTGTTGACAACGTGAACGAATCCCACCCCCTCTACCCTCCACAAGAGAGGGGTGGCGGCGTAATACGATTTTTCTATTATTATTTTTTTTTAAAGTGTTTTCTTTGTTGTTATTTTTAGAGGAAAAATATGAATTTAATGTCTTTGAGGGTAATATTTAAAAAAGAAAAAAAAAATATTTGTTAAAGGCGTGCAAGCATAGATATCCATGTTTATATATAGGTAGACTGGTTCGTAGGTCCCATCCCCATCATTGTACCTTTTAAGTTTTGAGTTACCGCGCAGAAAATTTCAGTAGGTAAAAAATAGAATTTCTGCGCCTTGTCATGAAAGTTAGTAGCGACTTTATTTCTTATTCTACCCGAAACTCAGTCGCAGCCTTTGTTAAAATTCAATTAAGAAAACAAGTATAAATGTCCAGAATCTATCTTCCATCTCTCACACACAGCAAACAGACTTTAGCAACATCATTCAATTCATTCGTCTAACTATAATACAAGAAAAATATCAAACACTCCCTTTAAAATAATAAAAAATATTTGACATTGGTTACTAGCTTTGGAGCAGATCAAAGATTTTGATATCACTCGCCGCCGACAACTTACAAAAAAGAGTTTGATGTCACGAACAAGTCGGTGTGATATTTTAATCAAAACAACGGGAATGGTGTGTGTGGGGGGGGGTGACAATGTGGTGAAAGGAATGTTTTGAAATAACAAATCAGTTTTTCCTGGACACCTAGAACTGATTTTTTTTTTTTAAGATGACACTGAAAATCAGATTGCTTTCATAACACTTTGCTTCACAAGCATTGTAGAGAAATGACATACAAGAACTGACTGAATACTGTGTGTATTATGACCAAGTCAATAAACATAGTTTAAAGGATCTCAGAGACTGAGAACCACAGTTTCGGACTGTTCCTTATTGTCATTCATGAAGTATTTGGAGAACTTGCCAAATTAAGCAAGCTGTTACAAACGAAAAATCTAATGACTAGGAAGGCACACCAGTTTGTAAAAGAAAAGGAATTATCAATAACCTAAGAGGACATCCCCTTGGAGAAAGTGTTCATTGGTCTGCTGAGGTTGCTAAAAGGCTAAAATGTATTCAGGCTGAAAACACAAATACAGTCCTCAAATTTTTTGAATGTCTGAGTTGGCACGTGGACTCTCGATTTCTTGAAAGCGACGTGATACTTAAGTGAATATTTGAGTTGTAAGCGTTGGTCGACATGTCAAATTTTAATTTTGAACAAACATAACTGTGTGCCCTGTTTATAAATACAAAGTATTCTTAAAAGCTAAGAAGACATTGTGGAGAAACTTATGGATCACTATCGTAATTTAAGATTAGTGCTCGAAGAACAAAATACAATGTGGAGTGATTCAGACTTTCGACGAGGTGATTCAGTTTGTCATGAATGAGAATGATTCAGCGACATTGCCATCCTGTTGGATATTTGTGCTGTATTTCTTGCATCGAGCGCTCATTGCGAACGTGGATTTAGCCTAATGAATTCTAGAAAAGTATAATCTAGAAATATGTTGTAAGAGTTACATTTAGAGTTGCTTATGAGGATTAAATCTTGTCAGAATGATGGACATCAGATCAACCTTGACAAAGTCTATAAAAAATGTATTTTGTTGACAGACACCAGTGTGCCCCAGAATAAATTAGCGGCATATGGGTATGTTGGCATTTGGTTACTTAATGAACATATAAATGTATATTTCTGTTCAGCGGAACAGAAGTATACATTTATAATTCTTGTTTGTTTAATTATAATCTACTATATTATTTTGATTTAAACAATTTTTTTCTCATATAAAGTATATCGGATAAATTGATGCATGTATTTTTGGGGAGATGCCAAAAATTTGCACACTGAAAATGGTAAACTGTTAAACTTTGCTGCTGCACACAAGTTTTTTTTTT
>MUZC01004685.1:269037-289236 GCA_002072015.1 Radix auricularia | reverse complement strand
ATGATCATAAGATGAGGTTTGGAAGGTGGGAATGATCATAAGATGAGGTTTGGAAGGTGGGAATGATCATAAGATGACGTTTGGAAGGTGGGGATGATCATAAGATGACGTTTGGAAGGTGGGGATGATCATAAGATGAGGTTTGGAAGGTGGCGATGATCATAAGATGAGGTTTGGAAGGTGGGAATGATCATAAGATGAGGTTTGGAAGGTGGGAATGATCATAAGATGACGTTTGGAAGGTGGGGATGATCATAAAAATTCAATCTTTTATTTTTACAGTTATAATATAGTTGAAGGGCATAAATTAGTTTGTTTAGCAAATTGTACTGTGAAGAACTTAGCGGACGCAAGCTTTGAGGAAACATTCCAGTGGGGATAACACCCTAAACTAAGTATGCCATTAATGATCCCCCACTTTGAGGGTGTCCTTAGAGACTCATATGGCTTGCCAGGGTTGCACCTAAGTCGTAGTGAGTTGAAGTAGGAATAAAAACACTTATCCTTGTGAGTTCACTTTTAGTGGCAGGCATTGTAGAACATGTCCTGGATTCCCATGCGGCTGCTTCAGAGGTGACTGCTCCGGGGGCGGTCTCTCAACTTTTAGTTCCCTTTGGGGGAGGGGACACGGTGGCTGGGGGGGGGGGGTTCCTGAGGAGACCCATGAAGAGGGCTAGGCTTGGGGCTACTGATTTTATTTCACATGTAGGTTCAATGGTTTGTTTTGTTCTATTTTGTTCTTGGGATATATATATATATTATACTTGTATTCTTAAGAGCAAATATTTGTTATGAATTTCCTTATGTTAATGAGACCTATCTGAAAAACCGTGCCATTGATCTCTGACCTCATGTCTAACCTACTACAAATCTCTGACTAGATCAGTGAGCTGGAAGAGAGGCTGACCTGTTTGAAGATAGATGCTGGTGAGGCTGGTGTTACTGATGTGCTAGAAGATTTACAGAAACAGGTAACAGCCTTGTGTAGTCAGGCACTGTGGTGTGAGGATGGGTGTTGTCAGGCACTGTGGTGTGAGGATGGGTGTTGTCAGGCACTGTGGTGTGAGGATGGGTGTTGTCAGGCACTGTGGTGTGAGGATGGCTGTTGTCAGGCACTGTGGTGTGAGGATGGCTGTTGTCAGGCACTGTGGTGTGAGGATGGCTGGTATGGTTTAAACAGCTGCTCTCCAGGGGTTACAAACTTTAAAATGCTGTCTTATTTTATTGTATTTTACAATATTAGATCAAATTAATTTTTAAAAATTTATTGACACTCCACTCTCGAATCCCATTCATTCTTTAAATTGTTTGAATTAAATAAATAATATTTCCCTTCTATTTATTAATGAAGGTTATTTTGCATGTATTTCATATCAAGCTTTCATTCTAGTGTACTTTTATTGTTTACCTCATGTTATTCTATATTGATGTTTGAGACATTTATTGTTTGTTTAGTCAAGATTGGATGCCGATAAAGAGTTTGCACTGAAAGCTCACACTGATAAAATCAACCGACTGTTTGCTGGTCAAACCATGGAGAAGATATTTGATGCACTACAGAAAGATGAGTCAGACTGGGCAACAAAACAGCTGGACATCTTGAAAAAAATGGTGGGTACAAATGGCAAGAGCAGATGTAATATTATAGTTTGTTCCAGTGACCCTATTCTTTTACGTTCCAATGACTCTACAATATTTTTAATATTTATTATCTAAAACATAAATTTATGCTCTATTTAATATAAAATTGTTGATTGAGTTAAAGGACATAGTTTTTAATAAATTGATATGAATCACTTTGGGAATTTATTTAAAAATGTATAATTTTTTCAAAACACTATCAAATACTCTATCATGACATTAAGTTACAAAAGTCACATCAGCTTCCTTAGATAGTGTTGAGCAATATTGTGAATACAAACATCAACCAACCTAATAGTTCGAATGCACTGTTTTGATAACTAGATAAAATTGTGTATTCTTTACTTTCAAGAAAAAATGCCCAAACTTCTTGAGTTCAAGAATCAATTTTCTGAAGAATGTTTCAAATGTTTTCTGATTCTCCTTTCAGTCCCCGACTTCTCTGAAGATAACTTTAAGACTGTTGCTGGAGGGCCAGAGTCGAAGTTTGGCTGAAGATTTACGCATTGAGTACAGGCTGAGTCAGAGATGCCTGGAGGATAGGGACTTTTACGAGGGAGTCAGAGCAGGTGATTGGTTACTTTTAGACCGGTAGTAGTTACCTGCCCTTTCTTCTCCTAGCCCCTTTGGTCACAGCTCTTCTCAGGACATCAGTATTTGTTGGGCTTTGGCCCATATAGGGTTTGGGCCTGGGTCCCCATGTTCTCCTGTTTGGACCTAACTAATGGCGCGCCCTGCAATGTTTTAATCTGAGAGACTGTAGATCATTGTCCACATGATCAATCCATCCAAGTTTTGGTCTACTTGAAGGCTAAAGGAATTGTTCCCTTGGATTTTTATTGTAGCAGCCTTTTTATTCCTTGAAGAATGTAATTTAACTTGTTAGACATAGAAGTTTTAGACAAAGCTCAAGTGGGTCTCAGAGAGGCTTTATTCCCATTCTGCAGGGAACATTATTCATTAGACAAATAGTCTAAACAAATAATTGCCTTTTTTGTCAGAACAGGTTTTCATTTTTGAGTTGTTAAAGCCATTTTCTCCCTTTCAAACTCTCACATTTTTTACTATGACAAATGGGAGGTTCCCTAAAGTTATTAATATCCAGGAGGACTGTTTAAAAATAGTTCTTCTCAGCATAATGTGTATTCATTTCCTTAATCTATTTTTGTTTCACATTTAAATTAATTCTTCCTTCATTTTTTTCACAGTTTTAATAGACAAGGACAATAACCCTCAATGGAACCCTGCCAGTATAAAAGACGTTTCACAAAGTAAAGTAGAGTGGTTCTTCTCTCCCTTAGATCCGAAAAAGGAATTAATTTTGTGATTTAATTAATTGTATAATCTTTGGTAAAAGATTACAAATTTAATTCAGTGCGTGAGATTAAAGGACACAAGAAATTTCTTATTTATTTAAGAATAATAATACCTGTGATGAAACCCTTATTTTTTTTTATGATGTGGAAGATATAATAATATTTCACCCCAGATTAAACAAATTCACCAATGAATCGTTGCCAACTGTTTTCACAGGCTGATCTAAAATGATTTAATATTTGGTCATTTAATTCAAGAATACAGAGTATATCTACATATCATTGAGTAAAATATTGTCAGTTTGTATATCTACATATCATTGAGTAAAATATTGTCAGTTTTCTAATCAGAGATGCTGCAAGACTTCATCCACATGTCAACAGAATAGAGTTGAAAATTCTGCTCTTAATAATGATTTTGATTTTGTTGAATTATTCATGATATTATTAATAGTAATGGATGAGATATTATTTCCCTTCATTTCCTTGAAGCTAGAATTCTTTTCAGAATTTATTTCAACTTGGAAATGACATAGCCTGAAGACATCTTTTCGTCCATAATATCTTCTCAGTAGTATTCATCCTGGATGGTAACATTAATCTTCTTTCATTGACAGACAAATGTTTGTAATATACACCTTACATTTTTATATGTGAACATTGTATTATGTATGTATAAATTATAAAAATAAAACATAATTTGTGTAAGTTTGCCTATCATTTATGAAAGAATAGTGTCCCTAAAATTTGCTGATTTCAATGGGCTATTATTTTTACTTAATTTGCTCTTCATTTCAAAATACAAAACACATTTGTTGCTAAAATTTCAAGCAATTTATTAAAAAGAGAAATGATCAGAGTGAGGTTGCCCCAATCAGCCTGGCTGTAACTCCGTGGTGAGACCTTGTACATAGACCTTGTTGACTTCTATACCGAAGTGATTTGTTTAGGTGTAGTAAATTATTGTATTGTACTAGCTTGTTTTTGAGAAATAAAAAAAAAAACAGATTTAAATAAAACTTGTTGTGTTATTGTAACTTTATGGAATGTTTGTTGTGTCATTATAAATGTTAAAATATCTGCTTAGAGTTGGAGTTGTGTGTTGAGCCTTCTTGTCCATGATGGACATCTAGCAATCATCGTCGGCGTCTGCACTTCCTCCTAGGACATAGGCCACCTACAAGAGACCTCCAGGCATCTCTATCCTGGGCCAGTTTCTCCAGAGTTGTAGTGCTTGGACTAAATTCACAACCTCAATAAATGAAAGAATTAAATGGCAATTGACCATTTTATTTTGGTTCCATTTTCCTGCTTGAGTGGTTGGTGAAGTTGCTTACAAAGTGACAGATTATTGTGACATTTTGAATGTTCAATAGCATTTCTTAACTAATTTTTTTTAAAGTATTGCATGTTTAACTAGAAAGAAAAAAAGATTTTTCATGAAGGAAATATGACAAATTATCTGTCAATGGTAGAATTCCCTTTTCTGTTTCGTGATTTCTGGTCTGTTGTCAATTTATTACATAATTAATTTCTCATGGGTAGGGTTATTTAATTGTTTATGGCACACCCCAAGTTTAGGTCATTTGAGCAGCCATGAGTTCAAGAAATGAAACATGTTTTTTATTCTGCAAAGTTTTTAACACAAGGTCATTGAAGAGAAATAAAAATGACAAGATGTTGTTGTTTTTTTTAAAGTATTCTATTACGTTGGAATTCGCCACAATACACCAACATACTCTTGTTCTAATGACCCTGATCTTGATGTGCATCCGGCCCTGCCGTGCCAATCACATATACTTAGTTTGGGGTTAAAGTGAAGGTCACTTCTGGGACACTGCATGACATAAGGCCTGCCCCACACACACATGACGTACAGGCCGCACTCCTGGGGGTGGGGGATGAGTCCGCTCTGGAGCACACCGCACGTGTGTTCTGGGTTTGAAACAGAAAATAAAATTGTTTGATGCACATCAATAATATACATTCTCTTTTGGGTCGAGCCGTTAGGCTCTTAGGACCCTGTTCATTTTATCACATGCGAGCCCCGGGCATCGCCATAGAGGTACTCTTCGCAGGGACTGGGACTTCTTCTTCCAAGTCCCCGCACAGCCTGGCGCACTCTTCCGGGTGGCCACACAGACGACAGGCCAGTTCCCTTCTAGTGTTAAACTTGTACAGATAGCTTTGTATGGGACAATGTTCAGTTCTCATTCGTGTTATGAGCGTCTGATTGCTCCGTCCAAGCTCCCACCAGAGGTCACTTTTGCTCCATGGCGGCATGTTTTGATACATTTTTCTGGCCATACTTCCAGATGCGCAGCCTTGAAGCCATTTCTCTCGGAAATGGACTTAAAGCCAAGATCTGACCCCCATCTGGGTCATCGGCTTGTTGAGTTGGGGCTGGGTTAACCCATCTCTTGTTAGCTTATCGACCCTGTCTGAATGAGGCCCGCTACTGTGCCCAGTGATGTCCTCAAGGATTACTTTACCGCCACGTGCTAGGATTTCACCAAATGTTTCCAAATGACACTGACCGTTTTTCGCCTCCAGAATTATCAATTCAATTTTTACCATTATCTGATGCAATGGCGTCGCTAGGGGGGTGCGGTGGGGGCGGGCCTCCCCGGGTGACACCATCAGGGGGGTGACACCAGACTGTAAAATTCTATATATTCCCGTTATTTTGGCACTGGAAAACTCAGAGGAGTTATATGGGTCAAATCATGAGGGGTGACACCATGAGCTACCGCCCCGGGTGACACCATGAGCTACCGCCCCGGGTGACACCATGAGCTACCGCCCTGGGTGACACCATGAGCTACCGCCCAGGGTGACACCATGAGCTACCGCCCCGGGTGACACCATGAGCTACCGCCCTGGGTGTCACCAACTCTAGTGACGCCTCTGATCTGATGGAAACGATTAAGCTATAAAATTTACGAAGCCATTTCATATAAACGAAACAAGCATTTTTTAAAGTAATCCTAAGCTAGTTAAACGTTTAAAAATCTTCCCGCCATATTCTTCCATACTCACCACAATGGTCCCCGAATCCACTGTTACATCGACACGTTGGCTCGTGATCTTTCCCGAGGAAGCAGACACCTCGTCCGGAACAGAAGTTTGGTGGACACAGGCCACTTTGACCGGCCCAAAGCTGACAGTATGTCCCATGCCACCCGCCCAGGCATCGGCAGACGAATGAATGAGGCGGGACTTCTCTGTGGAGGGGATTGGCTCAGTTTAACAGAGGCTTCAGTCTAAAGTCGTGTTCACTGAAGTGAACAAAAGTGCTTTATATTCAAGTGTTAATCGTCCTTTTAATTTAACAACCCTTAAAAACAAAGTTTTTGACTATAAATCCCTTACGTATGAGACAGAACTGAAATTATTGATTATATTCAACATAATATGCACCGCGCGACATGCTGAAAATGGGGGTGGGTGGGGTGGGGGTGGTCACCGTTGGCTGGACTGAACTCAAGCAAACACGTGGAGGTGAACTCAATTGCAAACGTCGACATTGAGTTTCATGCAGATATATTAAAAGTGCATTAATTTTATTACGATACATTTGATAGATCAGAACTATTGATACAATGCATTGTTAGGTGACTCAAGTGTATGTGAAAAATTTCAGCTCAATAGCATCACGGTAGTGGGTCATTTTTTACTCTTGTTTTTCCGCCGCCCCAACGAACCAAGAACAGTGAAGTTAATATAAGGGTTTTAAAAACGTGTCTTTGTCTGGTTAAAAACAACTGTTTCTAGGATGTTTAGACCGGAAAGTTGTATATCAAAAATTCTAAAATTGTTGGACAGACAAATTTCCCTTTCTCTTAAAATGATTATCGCCCAGCATTATGCCTAAAATGTGCACTGTGGTATTAGATTCTCCATCAATTAAAGTTTCATAGGTAAACCAAACCAAAAGATCCACCAGGCACCAGGTCATTACTTCTACATTCGATAAAAGGTTTGCAAGACTCTCACAAATTCCCATATCATTTTAGAAGATATGTCTCGACTTACATACATTTCCCATTTGTCTACATTGGTTAGAAGGTATGTATCAACTTACATACAAGTTCCCATGTTCCTACATTGGTTAGACAGACAAGTTCCAATGGATTGGAGCTGACATCTTTCTCCTGTAAACGGGGGCTCACATCTGCGAATAAAAAGGAAAACATTAAGTACATAATCTTGACTTGAGAAAGTGCAAATGTCACTGGACCAGGGTCATCATAAACCCAGAAGACCAAACATTGTTGCAGCTAAAAGCCGGGGCATTCATTCAATAGCAACCCACTGTAATATTCAGTTTTTGGGAGTATCTACAGCAAATGTCGGTTTTGTTGTAAAAACTGATCGCTATGACGTATGAAAACATGATTTAAATTTAAGTATGCCTCATGACGAAGATTAATAATATATAGATGCATTATCGCCCTTCTGTGTATCTCGGTAAATATTTACTTGATACTTTCCTTCACTCATGTAAAAAAAAAATTTTTAGTAAGTCATTCATGTAATTTGATAATTAATCCTCAATGTGAAATTCTTTTTGGTGGGTCGAGGTATTTCGAACGCTTATGACAAGGCTCCTATTTTTACTAACAAGACTCATCAAACATGCATCGCCACACAAAGACCCTTCCACGGTTGTTTGAAGCGACCCGTCAATGCCCTTGCCTGATACAGTGGCATCGCTAGGGGTGCGGTGGGGGCAGCCCGCCCCGGGTGACACCATGGGGGTGACACCAGACTGTAAAATTCTATATATTCCCATTATTTGACACTGGAAAACTTGGAGGAGTTATATGATTTAAATCGTAAGGGGGTGACACCATGAGCTACCGCCCCGGGTGACACCATGAGCTACCACCCCGGGTGACACCAACCCTAGTGACGCCTCTGGCCTGATACCAGGTTTTCGGTCAAAAGGAGCTCAACCCTCTCCTGTAATAAATCGTCTTAAAAATGACTATCCGTAAGAACTGTATTATGATGAGTTAAGTTTAACCACTGGCTTACTGACCTGCACACGTAGCCATCGGGGCTGCTGTCCACGGAGCACCTGCCGTTGTTAGCACACGGGTTCGGGGTGCAGGGATCCCGGGGTTGAATCTGACACCTGGAGCCAGTGTATTGACTGACGCAGTGACACACAAAGGAGGGTGTGGCCAACGGCCGGACGGCACAGGTACCGCCATTCAAGCAGGTGTTGGGGCTGGAACAAGGATCTGATGCGAGGCCACAGTTGGAGCCTGAGTAACCAAATGGACACAGACACATCGGCCCATCACTTCCTGCAGTGACGTCAGAGATCAATTATCTACGTCAGTATTTAGGTCAATAGTTTTCAACGGTCGAAGGAATAACTAAGTTAAAATCTGTATACAATAATCTTTATTAACTAAGAGTAAAATAAATTGCCATTTACTAAATATTGTAACAAGAGACACAAATTCCCCACACTGCTTTATTAACAAGATTCATACATGTAAAAATTTCAATATTGAAGTTACGTTAAAATAAATAAATCAATAACCAAAGACTTACCGATTGGTTCAATGCAAGTTCCTCCATTAAGACATAGTCTAGGATGGCAAGCACCAACCAAGTGTCCAGTATGCTGCTCACATCTGTCTCCTGTCCAGCCCCGGGTACACACGCACACTCCGGCCCTGTTCTTGTCAGGCACACATCGCCCGCCATTCTGACAAGATATCACGGCGCACGCCGAGTGTGTATCGAGCTGCTCACAGCGCATGCCCGTGAAGCCTGGCAGACACAGACACCGCGGGACCATGTTCGCCAGCAGACACACCCCCCCGTTCAGACAAGGAATGACGTCACACGTTATCTGGGTCTCGCAAAACCTCCCCAGAAAACTTCCAGGACAAGAGCAGACGTGTTGGCCCAAAGTGTTGACCACACATGAGCCGTTATTGAGGCAAGGGGCGACGAGGCAGTTCTGTTCCCTTTCACACATCAAACCACTGTACCCCCTCTGGCATTGGCAGGCGTAGCGGCCACTTCCGGTACCATCAGGATTTCTGACTTCTGTACACCTTCCATTATTTAAACACGAACAGGTCACGTGTCGTTCACAGCGGTCCCCGGAGAATCCCTCGGGGCACCGGCATCTACCACTTGATATTGTTCCCTGATTGGGAAACTCCGTCAAACATGTTCCGTTGTCAGTGCAGTGACGAGATGTGCATTGATGAACACGCTCGCAATGAGATCCGGTGAATCCTTCTCTACACGAGCATGTGTACCCTGAGGGAATATGAGGCAAGCAAACCCCACCGTTCATGCAGGGATTAGACGAGCAAGGATTGGAAGCGCTGCAGTTGCGTGATGTCATTCCATTGACACATTGGCACGTAAAAGTATTCAGCGCTGGAATCGGTATGCACGTTGCTGCATCGCCGCAAACAACAGCGCCCGTAGCGCAAGGATCTGGGATTTCACAATTGGCGCCGAGGTGTCCAGGAAAACAGGAACATATGTAGTTTCTGCCACCAGGGCCACAGGAAGACCCTCTATCGCACGGCTGGCAAAGTCCGTTTGAGCCGCATCTTGATCGGCTAGCGTAACAAGGGTTCCTCAACTCGCACACGTCCCCTAAGTATTCCAACGGACACATGCATATACTGGAGTTGCCGGACGAATAGCATGATCCACCGTTTTGACACCGGTGACGCTCACATACTCCCGTGAGAAGGTGCTCACACCGACTTCCGGTAAAATTTGGAAGACAGACACACACGTGGTTGGTGCCAGACTGGAAACAGGAACCGGAGTTCAAACACGGATTACTGTTACACGGGCCCGGTGTTAATTCGTTTTCACAAAATCTGCCCGTCATTTTGTCCGGGCAAACACAGATGTATGTCGACGCCGATTCGTAGCACGAGCCTCCGTTTTGGCAAGGATTCGAAGAACACGCGCTGGACTTCTGACAGTTCATGCCTGAAAACCCCGACATACATCTGCAGAAGTAGTCGGCTCCATCTGGGAAACACTTACCACCGTTTAGACAAGGTCGTCTCTCGCACGCTACGTGGTTTTCACAATGATTTCCTGTGAATCCGTCGACACATTCACACACAAACCCGCCGTCGGTGACCCGTCTGCAAGTCCCACCGTGTTGACACGGCGATCTTGCACAAGGGTCTAACACTTGGCAAGTATCTCCGAAAAATCCTTGCAAGCATTCGCATTTGAATTTGTAACCGATGGACGAGCAAGTTCCCGAATTAAAACAAGGGCTTGAACTACAGGGGTCCTGATACTGACAGCGATCTCCGGTAAAAGTCGGCTGACATTGGCAATGTGGCTGAGGGCTTCCCTCCCGTATGATGCAATGGCCTCCATTGTCACATGGCGAAGATGCACATACATCAACATCCTGGCAATTTTTCCCGCGGAAACCCCCTACGCACTGGCAGAAGAATTCCCCGTTCCTGTCTTGAAAACACCGGCCATTATTCCTGCAAGGATTTGGGTCACAGGAGGCCAGAACATCGCAGTTGCTGCCCTTGTACCCGACAACACAGTCGCAGACGAAGTTGGTTCTACTGGTGACCCTGCAGGTGCCGCCGTTTTGACAAACCCCCGGGGAGCACAGCTGCTGCTCACATCTGGTGCCGATGAAACCTTTTGGACAGACGCACTCAAAGCTCGAGTTGGGGTGTAGCTGTGTGCACAGGCCAGAGTTGAAACAACCGTGGGCGCGGCAGTCTTTGATCTCTGCAAGAGGAAACCCGAGTGTACCGTGAGAGTAAGACAAGAGACACTGTTTGTCATGTTATTTAAAACTCTTAATGATGAGATCTTTTGTAATGGTTGGGCCCATTTTAAGATTTGACCTTCTCCTAATGTTTTGCCAGTGGTGTAATGTTTGATCATAGTGTTGTTGGTTGGAAATAAAGAAGGGGTGGGGATATGGGTGGGGGGTGAAATTATTTTACTTATTTATCAATTTTTTTTTTTCACGAAATGTCTTCCATGGCCATCTATTTGTTTGTGTTGTATATAGTCCTCTAGGACTCACATGTCCCAAATAACCTGCCAGTGTAGGACATAGTCCTCTAGGACTCACCTGTCTCACATAACCTGCCAGTCCTGTGTGTAGGACATAGCCCTCCAGGACTCACCTGTCTCACATAACCTGCCAGTCCTGTGTGTAGGACATAGCCCTCCAGGACTCACCTGTCCCAAATAACCTGCCAGTGTCTTGTGTGTAAGCAAAGTCCTCTAGGACTCACCTGTTTCATATAACCTCCCAGTCCTGTGTGTAGGACATAGTCCTCTAGGTCTCAACCTGTTTCACATAACCTACCAGTCCTGTGCGTAGGACATAATCCTCTAAGACTCAACCTGTTTCACATAACCTGCCTGTCTTGTATGTAGGACAAAGTCCTCCAGGACTCACCTGTCTCACATAACCTGCCAGTCCTGTGTGTAGGACACAGACAAGCAAACCCGTCGACCAGGTCAACACACGTGGACCCAAGAGAGCAGGGGTGGGCATTGCAAGAATCCACGCCTGATGGAAACAAAATAAACTTTTTAAATATTAAGAATTAATTAACTAAGAAATATCTATTGTAAGTTTATTTTTCATATCACACTTAAACACCCTCAATAATTAAGAGCATGTTATTAAGATTCTTTCATCGGCTCAGAACCCTGCTGTTAAAATAAGTTCCCTGTAAAATGTTTATTATTATAATGTTTTGATGGGACCAGCTGTTTGTTTCTTTAAATTGAAATATCTCCAGTTCTGTATTGACAAACACAATCGTATTTTCCACATGATTTACAACCTAAAATTTCTTTGCCACACTTTTAGTTTGTTTCTCGAAATGCAGTGAAAGTGATTTATTATTATCATCTTGTGTTTTTGGATAAACAAATTCAAGCGAGCGATTGTTTTCAGGCTACGGAGAGAAGAGAGAAATATTTTATTCAGTCTCTTACCTGTTGACATGAAAAATAGAGTTATTATTTGTCACAAGAGTCACTGGAACTTATATTTTGCACTGCTTGTTCCTAGATTCATACACAATATCCTTACACAGAAAGAACAACACTGCTCGGAATACAACAAACTTTAATCCAGTTTTCTACTAGCAACAACCATCAACCCACACCGCTCTTCCTTCTTCCTACACATGTTCCCCCTGGCGTCAACAACACACTCCTTTTCACGCCTTCGCCCCACTAACTTTTAATACCACAACAGCAAACATCAAACATACCACCGTGCACAACTCACAACAACAAGTTACAAGGGCAAAATTGGTCATCTGTGACAGTATTTATTGAGTTATGTCAAATATTTTCGAAAGTGTCGCAAAAAAAAATTGCTTTTTTATCATTAAAACCGTTAGATCCAATATGAAGTTTGTAGCCCCTCAAGATTCCTGAGAAAATAATAATACTTTCATTCTCTCATATAGGAAACTTAGTGACAATGGCAGACTTGAATAGTTTAAATCATTTTTAATCAACAATGACAGCTGATACTGACTGTGACAACTGATACTGACTGTGACAACTGATACTGACTGCGACAACTGTTACTGACTGTGACAACTGATACTGATTACATGTACGATATAAAGCACATGCCCCCTTGAATATGTGTACTCAACATACTGATGTGCATAGCATTACAGCTGACCGACCCCATGACATACACACACAGACACACACATACACACACATACACATACACACACACACCCTACCACCCCCATGACATACACACACACACAGACACACACAGACATACACACAGACACACATACACACACAGGCATACACACAGACACACACACATACACACACACAGGCATACACACACACAGACACACATACACACACAGGCATACACACAGACACACACACATACACACACACAGGCATACACACACACAGGCATACACACACAGGCATACACACACAGGCATACACACACAAAGGCATACACACACACATACAAACACAGACATACACACACACACACAGGCATACACACACACAAACACACTCACACTCACACCCTGGCTGTTGCGTACAGTAACTGTACCGTGAAGAACGTCTGAAGTTTGCCCGTCAATCTTAGGACAAAGATATCAATTCAAAAAGAAAGATACGAAGAGAAAAATGGAAGGCTGTGACATAACATGGTTACACAATGCGAGGAGCGACATCGAACCGAAACTCTTCCAATCTGGACTGACTGGGACTTAGCAGTATTTGCTGTACGATATAATTAGAATTATAAACTTTCATTATTTCTGAGTGCTACACGGTTGAATTAGCAGAGTTAATTTCTCCTAAATGCTTTACGCTTGGTTGAACAGTCGGGGGTTATGTACTGTTTCAAATTTGAATTAGAAGATAAATTAAGCTTTAGAGACAAAAGTTGTTTTGTTTTTTTTTGTTGTTGTTGTTGTTTTTGTTTTTTTTGTTTGTTTTTTGCTGTTGTTTTTCTTTATATGCTTTACGCTTGGTTGAACAGTCGGGGGTTATGTACTGTTTCAAATTTGAATTAGAAGATAAATTAAGCTTTAGAGACAAAAGTTGTTTTGTTTTTTTTTGTTGTTGTTGTTGTTTTTGTTTTTTTTGTTTGTTTTTTGCTGTTGTTTTTCTTTATACTATTGTTTTGGTTACATTTTTATGATCTGAAAAATGTCAGAGATGGAGAAAATTTCCTTTATGAACTCTATGAGAGTATGTTGTGAAGTAAGGACATGGACTTAACTGTAAAAACATAAAGTACGACACAGATACATTACAGTTACAGACATTCCTTCTCTACAGAAGGTTATAATTTACGCTTCCATTGTATTAAGTTGAGACATTCGAAATAAATCCGATGAAACACAAATTTCTAATCCGAAACGGCAGAGCTGACCGGAAAGGGTGGAACCCAAAACGGATAATCCCGTATGAATGCTATCGTAAACCCCAGGCAAGGGGGTAACATCGACAAGGGAATGGAGCAAAAAAATGAAAATAAATACGCATAATTGTTACATTATATTCTACTTCAGATTCCTTCTTTACTTTAGCAAAGATCTGTTGGTACTAAAAACTTTATTGAAATAACGTCATCAGATTTTTAAATCCCAAAGTGAAGGTGTAAAAAAAAAAAGGAGGGGGAATGTAGAAGGGGCTATCACTCGCACTTTGTTATTGTATCTTACAGGCAAAGTGTGAAATTCAGGCATTTTATAGAATGCCTAGGCAATGTATATAATGCCTGATGGTTTCATGCAAAGAATGAAATGATTGCTATTTCATAAGTTGCCTAAACATTCTATAGAATGCCGAGTTCTCGTTAGGCAAAGTATGTAATTTTCCTACCCCCGCCATTTTTCCAGCCACTAATGGTGGTGGTGGTGCTTTGGTCATTGTTTGATAATGTGAGTGTTAAAAATTGTAGTGAGACAGCGTTTAGCGGGTACGAGGTGCCATTACCAAATCACAGACAATATTGTCTAAATTCTTTACATGCCGTTAGTTCCTATCATCCGGCTGAGATTCCACAGACGTTCTCCAATAATGTTTCCCCTTAGATTGCTGTGTGACCATGTCAGGAGAGAATGTAGTGCTAGGACAGGAATCACGCCATGTTGACATGCAACGACGGTTCTACGATGAGATCTCTAAAGTAAGAGCAAATGTTGCTAATAACAGCGTTTTTTAAAACCAAAACTGTTATTAAAAGTTGGTGGATGATGTGAAAATGGCTAAGACCACCATTAAGCAATAACCACGGGACTATTGGCTGGTGAAACACTATGACGTCATGATTGTGGAAAACGAGAGTAAGTTCATCTACCACGTTAAAGAAGGCGTGAGTGCCATTTCGTTTTAAGTCGTTGACTCTGAGATATTTGATGAACTTCATAAAGCCCAGTTGGCGATTGTTTATGGAGGACGGGACAAAATGTTAAAAGAACTTTCAGCCAAATACCAGAACGCTACCCGTCATGATATTGAGCTGTGTATTAACCTTAGTGAACATAGCAAGAAAAAAACCCCCAAAAAAGGCTTCCAAATTGCCATTGTGGTTAAGTCAAAGGCTTTTTTTTTTTTAATTCAACTCTCATTGTCAGGTCGACCTCATCGACTTTCAATCACATCCTCATGGGGAATACAAGTTTATGAAGGTGTAACAAGAACATCTCACCAAGTTTATAATGGTGTATCCAAATCATCACACCAAGATCGTAGTTATCAGGCCCTGAAGGTAAAGCGGGCACAAGAAATATCATTCCAGCTTGTAGACATATTTACGTTGCTTGGTGCTCCGATGATTCTACAGTCTAATAACGGCCGGGAGTTTGCAAACAATGTGGTAAGCAGCCTCAAGGAGTACTGACCCTATTTGAAGTTGAAGATCGTTCATGGTAAGCCGCACCACATACAATGCCAGGATAGCGCCGAAAGAGCTAACCAGGACATCGAAAATATGCTGTGTGCTTGGATGCAAGATGAACTAACTGGCCACTGGAGTGAGGGGTTATGGTTCGTCCAACTCATGGAGAGGAGAGCTTTTCATTCTGGGATTAAAAGATCACCATACGAAACTCTCTTTGGCTTCAGAGCTAAAGTAGGCCTCACGACGTCGTCCCTACCTGACGATGATTTACAAGATGTGGAAACAGAGGAAGACCTCGATAAAAATAATACAGAGCATACATAAATCATGTGATCTATTCTGTATTACTTCTACTTAATACACTTAATTATTAATAAAGTCTTGTTATGCTCTTTTGACACTTTGTGTAAACGAAATCCAGAATTCTGTAGAATATCTAGGCAATCTATCATACTTTGCCTGAAACCATCAGGCATTCTATACATTATAGAATTTCACACATTGCCCGTAACATATACACTATAGAGAATGTTTAGATTTAGAGAGAACTAGTTGAATCAGTGCATATGTTTTGATACATAACAAGATATCTGCTCAATTAAACATAAATTTTGTTGCTTTGATTCATCTAAACCATTCAATATACAATTTATCATATAAACAATTAAATACTGCATTATGTTTTAAAACGGTACTCAGTTATTTTAATTGGAAAATCTATTGTGTACATTTAATAGTGAAAATAAACTATCCTGAAAAATAAACAGAGAGACGCATTGGTTTAAAGAAAAAGTTCACCAGGGTCAATAATTAGTTTGGGCACATCCACCTTAAGTTAAAAATTCATTTTATATACTTCTTTGTATTATGCTTCAAATGAATAATGAAAGTTTCGGTGCCCTGAGCTTAAGGCACTGAGGCCTGATGCCCTATCTCTCCCTACGCTACCCAGCCCCAAAAATGCTGTAACGACATCGCAGAAGATCATTAGGCCCTTCATACCAACTCTGACAGGATAGAATGGCAGCGAAGTATTGCGGGAATGTTTGATTTAAAGTGATGAAAAGGTCATAGGTTAAGGTAACCGAAGGGGGTTGGGGATGCGCGGTGTTAGCCCGTCCAGTCAAATATGTCCCAGAAACCTGTCTCGGCATAAGTCAATCGTGGCAGGGACGTTGAACCCGACAGATCCCGTTGTAACGGCTTGCAACTGGTCCGTGAAGGACGAAGTAGTGCCAGGATAAATGAAAAAGTGCAACTGGCACGGTACCGTCTATACCACACTTAGCGAGCGGCTGTATTTTTTCTCTAACAAATGAAGCCAAATTTATACTTCAGCATATACCACGGTTCAAATAAGCATTGAAACGCAGCTTTTGGGGGTATTTAAAGCAATATAGGAATAAGCTTCGAACCACATCGCATGAGCGTTTTTTAAAAGACAAATAATGATTTATGGATATGTTCTCGTGTATTCACTGTTTGAGTTTGTTTCTTTTCGTCTGTTTGTGTTTGTTCTTTGTTGTTATATATATANTATATATACATATATATGTGTGTGTGTGCGTGTGTGCGTGTGTGTGTGCGCGCGTGCGTGTGTGTGTGTGTGTGTGTGTGTGTGTGTGGTGTGTGTGTTTTGTTTGTTTATAGTTTAGTATAATTTTTTATTTTTATTTTTTTCACACTAAGGCGTCATGTTGAGCATTAAAAGCTTGTGTGTTGATAATCTTTAGAATTTGTTTTCTATATTACAAACATGTATTTAATTTACAAAAAAAAATCCTAAACATAACATACACAATGGGATTAGGAGTCTCCTTTGAAATCAATTACTTTTCGTGACAATTTTATTGTTATTTTTTTTTAAAAGGTCTTCTTACTTCTTACCCAACAGATATCTAATAAAAAGCTAATATAGAACATAAAAATATTTCAAACACAACTCATGTGACTTAGACTTGACTTAAGCGACCTGGCTAAAATATGGCATGGTGGGGCGTGAATTAGACAACGTGAGAACCCTCAAATTGGGCGAAGGGTAGAAAGTAAACAGTAATCAGATTGTTTAAAAAGTTGCACACGGCCAGCCAAACACATTTACATTTTCTTAACGAGGTAAACAATGAGGCCCTCAACCAACTCTCGGTCTTTCCATGTTTTTTGACACGTTAATCTCGTGAGTGTCTTGTAAGACGTTTCATTAATTAATTCCAAGTGAAGAAACTTGCGCGTATGCCCTGGGCGAGACACAAGTAAACAAACTAGGGGGTCACCGTGACGTCATCTGGACACAAGTAAACAAACTAGGGATCACAGTGACGTCATCTGGACACGAGTAAACAAACTGGGGTCACTGTGACGTCATCTGGACACAAGTAAACAAACTAGGGATAACCGTGACGTCATCTGGACACAATTAAACAAACTAGGGGTCACCATGACGTCATCTGGACACAAGTAAACAAACTAGGGGTCACAGTGACGTCATCTGGACACACGTAAACACGCTAACTGGTCTCTGTGACGTCATATAGATACAAGTAAACAAACTGGTTGTCGCCATGACCTTATAAATGACACACTATCAAAAAGTAAACTATGGGCCACCATCACAAGTACTGAACTGAATGAACATCATCGCTGAATTGATTCCATTCGAAAACTGGCTTCTTTGAAAATAAATATTATACCTTTCAAGGTTAAATTCAACAGTTCAGTGCCAGAAAGAAAAATTTTGAAGTTAAACGCTTGGCCGACGACCCGTGAACGTTTTAGTTCACATACGAAAATTGTCTTTTAACTTTGACTCCCGTGCTGGGGCTAGGAGACAGGGGGGCGTAACACCGTAACCAGGAGTTGATTAAAGGGCAGGATAACTTGACGGGACTACGCCGTAATTACACATTTTTGGACGGTCCTTTTTTTTTTTTATTTATACAGTACCAGCATTTGAGTTAAGTCAAGATGGCCTAATAGTGGTCACGTGACGACCCGGGCAGACGGCCCATCAAAAAAAACAAGAGTGCGGCGTATCTCAAACAATTGGAAGTCAAGAGGCCACCGGATCTATCCGGGGATTTCTTACACGTGTAGAGGTGAACCAATATCACATATTATTTATTATATGAGCATTCGGCTTATAACAGTGTAATACTTAGTGTGTTCGGATACATACGACTCTCAGGAGGACAATGCTATTTGAAGAAAGCGAAATTTTCGTACAGTGTCCATCTTCATGTGTGGTTGGTTCTATCTTGTTTTGTTTTTTAAAATTTCTTGGATTGTTAAAACCCTCTACACCAGACGTGTAAGTGAACCGTTACTGTTATACATGCACATAGAGACGTAAATAACTTAAGTGATTAGATTCAGGATTATTATGTTTTTATAGTTTTTGAGGGGAAATGGCAGTGTGTAGAGAGTGTTCAAAATTTGAATAATCATTTGTTTCTATTCTAAATTTCAAAATATCAAAAATATGTATATAATTTAAAACATCTTGTAAGTAGGCAATTATTTAACTCGGCGGTTCCCATCCTGTGGGTCGCGGTCCTCAAGGGGGTCGCGAATGGTTTTCTAGGGGTTGCCGACTGTCGACTAAAAGATGATCACCAAAATTTTCTATATTTTGTAAAACCTTAATTAAAAATGACTTATTTAAATTTCATGGGCATCGCAGGTAACATGACTTATATATAAAGGGGTCGCCATCCATAAAAGGTTGGGAAACACTGATTTAACTCATTTCTTAATTAAAGTCTTAAAATAATATATTTTTAAATGTTATCTTTGAAGGATCCAAATTATATATTTTCCCCAATATTTCCCACCTTCCACCTCTTCAAACGTCTCCACAAAACGTTAGACCCCTACCAGTATGTCGTCACAAAGATTTGCCACCTCCACAGACATAAAAGCCGTAAATCCTATTTGAAAATAAGCACGTGTCAAAACAATTATTGTCATTTAAGCATGCATTTAGTACGGGGATGCACCCTGATATTTTTACACAGGTGAAGCCATTTAAGACATCATTTAATACATTTCAAATGTATGGCATTTGTCCATCTACGAAAGATGATAGATTTATCTTTATTATTTGCAGCCTTTAGTGTTACTGATGAGACCAATCCTTGAAAGGCAGTCTCTTCTGCATGTTACACACACGAATGTTGTGGGGCAGGGTTGCCTGGCCTTTTTCCTCGTTCTTTTTCCAACTGCTTCTTTCAAATAATCGAATGTTAAACTGGAACTTTTATATTGTGGGGAATTTAGGGCGGTTACGGCGCTGCATATGTTTGGCCTTTGATGTGCCGCTGAACTAACGGGTAGAGTCCAGGCGGCCGGAGGTGCGAACTTGGGAATCAAAGCACGAGCGGGGCTTTGTGGACGGCAGCTGACCACGGGCAAATAGTCTAGCCCAGGTGTCAGGTATGGCAGACCGTTGGCCGTACGGTAGATGAAAGGGCCGACAATGGAGAGCGGGTCAGAAACAAGGAAAGGGGGGATTACTGACCATGACAGGGTACACCCACCTACCCCCGTCTTACTTAGGGGTGGTACAAGATGATTGACGGTTGACTTTCGGACAGCGAAGTCTAGGGGGCGGAGCCTGGAATGGACGAACGCTCGGACCGAGACTGACTGAGGGACACATGGAGAGGGAGACACGCAGGGAGAAGAAGCAGAGGTAGATAGAAGCATATGTAGAGAGATGCACGAATAATGAATGTACTGAAGTTAAGAGATTAAAAGTAATGAAGTGTACATTCTGCCTTGGTGTTTAGTGTTTAAAGAGTAATTAACAAAGTGTGTGAAGAGCAG
>MUZC01004685.1:245245-268891 GCA_002072015.1 Radix auricularia | reverse complement strand
ATCTAAAGGAAGAGGAGAAGAACACTTATGAGAAATTAAAAGAGGCCCTATTCCGTAGATTTAAGGACCACAGGACACCGGCATTCTTCCAAAATTTATTGGAAAACCGAATGCTACTCGACACCGAAACGACGGTGGAGTACGCTTCCGCCATCACCAGCTTAGTCAAACAAAGTTTTCCAACGGCGGATCAACCAACTCTTGATGCCATCGGATTCAAACAATTTCTCCGGGGACTCCCCGATCAGGCGATGGTATCACAAATAGGCCTAATGCCTGAACCTCAAACGGTGGAAAAGGCCCGAGTAGCCCTTGACCAACTCTTAAACCTAAGGGACAATATAAGTAAGCCAGGACAAAAGGTTGCTGCAGTAGCCACTGACCAACTGGCTAGAGAAATCAGTGGCCTGAGGGAGGATCTGAGATTTTTCGTCGCCTCTCAGAGACAGTCAACACATCCTTCGTCACGGAAACCACGGAGAGCAGAAATGAGGTGCTACGGGTGTGATAGGATTGGTCACATTGCCCGTAATTGTGCTACCGAGGAACGTGGAGGAACAACTCCTAGACTACCTCAGCTGAATCGTATTTCAGTGATGGAAAATAATGTTAATTCACGTGCAGTTTATGTTCCAGTTAAAGTTTGTGGTGATAGAATGGAATTTCTGATGGATACAGGAGCTGCAGTAACTGTTATATCGGGAAAACGATTTTTCGAGATCCCACCGCTGCCACCATTTTGTGAAGATCCGTAGGTTGTTCTATGATTATCTATCCTTATCTACTCTCACTGTTATTCTGCTCTTCACACACTTGGTTAATTATTCTTAAAACACTAAACACCAAGGCAGAATGTACACTTCATTACTTTTAATCTCTTAACTTCAGTACATTCATTATTCGTGCATCTCTCTACATATGCTTCTATCTACCTCTGCTTCTTCTCCCTGCGTGTCTCCCTCTCCATGTGTCCCTCAGTCAGTCTCGGTCCGAGCGTTCGTCCATTCCAGGCTCCGCCCCCTAGACTTCGCTGTCCGAAAGTCAACCGTCAATCATCTTGTACCACCCCTAAGTAAGACGGGGGTAGGTGGGTGTACCCTGTCATGGTCAGTAATCCCCCCTTTCCTTGTTTCTGACCCGCTCTCCATTGTCGGCCCTTTCATCTACCGTACGGCCAACGGTCTGCCATACCTGACACCTGGGCTAGACTATTTGCCCGTGGTCAGCTGCCGTCCACAAAGCCCCGCTCGTGCTCTGATTCCCAAGTTCGCACCTCCGGCCGCCTGGACTCACCCGTTAGTCCAGCGGCACATCAAAGGCCAAACATACGCAGCGCCGTAACCGCCCTAAATTCCCCACACAATAATGTTGCGCGCTTTTTATGTGACATCACAGTTCTTACACCCCCTCCCCTCGTCTCACATCGTCACAAATGTGTTACCACCCTTCCTCCCAGGTGAGAGACGTCATGAACGGCCCCCAAGACGTTTGGCAAATATTGAATGTATTCTGTCTCCAAGTAGTCGTGAGGTCATTCAGATCATACCAGGGACACTCGAACACACAATGGGTAGAGCTTTTAACTAAACTATGCAGACCAATGGCATGGAGATTCGATTATCTTATGGATCGTAATCGTAAACGGGGTGGCAAACAACGTCAAAGATTAACGTATAGTTCGTATTCGGAATAGTTAAAAAGGGTCAGCGATTTTCGAATTCTTTTTCTTCAACTTGAGTGTCTTACCAGACATGGAGGGAGTTTCAACGAGAAATTTATTTAAGTTCAAGGCTATTTCCTAGATCAAATATTATTGATGCAATATAAGGTAAAAATATAACGTCACAAGAGTATGGAGTTTGCTTGCCAGTCTATGAGAAAGGACATTTTCGTGCCAGTCTATTTAGTCTTTGTTTGCCTGTTGTTTAAAAAAAAAAAAACTTTTTTCAAAAGAAGTTTGAACAGAGGCGATTTCTAATCATGTAATTTGATAGAAGGGCTTAGGCGCATTAAGTGGGTTTAAAAGATGGGTGTCTACTGGGAACTTTTCAAAGGCAGCACGGGATATCAGTCGAATACGAGGCAACAGAACACAGCGTCGACGAATGAAATTCAACGTAACAATGGGATGTGTTTGGAGCAGAGCCGTGCAAAGCCAGCGCACGCCAAGAGTCTAGGAATAAGTGACACGAAATTCGTCTGTTGTGTTTATCTCAGTACGTGTGTTTAAGTGTATCGTGTATTACTATAGAAACTCGTATTGCTTCCATATGATCTCTTGAGTGAATGAGTGTCGTGTAACATTATAAAATCGTATTTTATGTTTATTAAATGAACACGTGTGTTTGTGTGTATTATGGTATAAAACAAAGTTCAACCACGCCTCTTTTGATTTAAATCGGCTCGTTAAACGCGTGGTAACCACTCACTCCAACTCTTTTCTTTGGACCACCACGCGAACCCACACTGATCTAATGGCAAACGCAACACTTCGCGGCTAAAAATTGCTTGTTTAAACCTGTATGGAAGTGTCATTTTGAAAATCTATATTAATGTATCTTTTCTTCTCTATCCAAAAGATTATTGCGTCCTGCATTTCTAAGAGTCTTGCATGTTTTATCGCGTCTTAAAATTGTTGAAAGAGTGTTGGTTTTCGTGGTTACCTCAGGCAACCAAATTCCTCTCTCTCTCTCTCTCTCTCTCTCTCGGCCAAAATTCCGGACGGGAAGAACGAGAATTCGTGTTTGTTTTTGCATACGGAAAAAGAAATGCTTTTAGCTTTTTATCTCCATGTCTATCTGAGGGTTGTATTAGGTTATCTTTGTGTTTTAGATCCAAACTAGAATGTATTGCCTTATGTATTTCTACGTCTTTTTTCTTTTATCTTCTAGTAGTTCGAAATGTAATGACTTAAATAATGTCATTATTCTTGCTTATTTTGTAATAATCGCCTCTAATCAATCCGACAGCTCTTTTAATTACACGCTTTTATTTAGAGTGTCCATTGTGTGTGTGTGTGAGCGCCAAATCTTGCAACGTTATTTTTATGCCCTAAAATTTGGCAGACACCTGTTTTTCCAGTGACAATACAAGATTCCAAATATTTTATTTAAATTGCAAGTCAATTTTTAAGCTATTTTCCTTTTTGTGCAAGATTGCTTAACAAGGTAAGCAAGGGGACATTATAAATAAATAAAATAATAATTATTATTTTCTTTTTTTTTTAAATGGTTAAATTTAATTTAATTTTTTTAAAAATATAAAAAAAATTAAAAAAAATAAAAACCCGCTTTTAATCCCATGCACTAACAAGGACAAAATAAAATATTCGCGCACAATTTCTCGTGCCTATAGTCTATCAAGATGGCGCGGTGGTCTAAGCTGTAGTGAGCTGGACTGCCGAACCGCTGCAAGAACCCGTGTCGCGAGTTCGAACCGCGGATCTGGCAAGGCCCCCGGGGCATTGTGCTAACCACACAATCCCATGCTCTTTAGTGGTCGATAAAACTTGTGAACGCTACTTCACTTGCTCCCATGGACCTTCATGGTCTGTAAGGGATATTTATTATTTATTTATAGTCTATCAATGTTTTCTTTTGGTAAATGAAGCCACTTTGCCATAATACTCTGAGAAATTACATTGAGTGCTCGTGGCAACATTGTGTTCAATTCTAATAAACTGATGATAAATTTAAATTGTTATAGTTTTATAGTTTGTTATCTGTAACTTCGTCGTCACAGCTAGGGATATTTAAAATTTTGTGTAGAGTTTGCAAAAAATGATAAACATTTTGACAAAAAAACTTTCGGTAAATTAAAAAAAATTATTGTCTAAGGAGACGTCCATAAAGTACGTCATGCTTCAGAGGGGGGGGGGAGGATGTAAGAAAGTGTGAAAGGGGGAGGGGAAGTCCAGCCATGTGTGACGTCACGGTTTTTTATGTTAAATTTTAATTATTTTGTTAATAAAAATATATTTTTGTACGAAAGTGTGACGTACTTTAAAAGAGGGGGGGGGGTGTCCGAGATTTGTGACAGGGGGAGGGGGGAGTTAAAAATGGTCAAAAATAGCGTGTCGTACTTCATGGAACACAGCTTTAAAATTAATAACAAAATAATAATTTTGCATGATGGCCTACATGGTCGAGAGGTAGCGCGCTCGACTGTCATACCGATGGTCACGAGTTCGAATCCACGCGAAGGCGAGGATTTGTTCCCGGGGCCTGAGGAGTCCCCGAGTCACCCAGCTCTGAATGGGTACCTAACTAGACAATAGTTAGGCGGCTGGGGTAATGCGTGGAACCCCTATAGCCGTGGCCTGTGACCGCTGCATCACTTGCCAACAGATCATCTCTCATGACGCAATTATCTTCTGCATAGAAGTAGCGTCTGTATGTCTAAGATAAGATAAGATAAATAATCCGTCGCAAATTTAAGTACTCGACCAGTAAAAGAAAGCTCTCTAGAAACATTGCTGTACTTTGATATTTTTATTGTTAAAATAACTCTTATACTGAGTTTGAATAAAAGTTATCAGTTATTTAAATTGGCATCAAAAAGTTAGTTGGGGCAAATTAAACTTATATCTTGTCTTATCTAAACAGACGTTTCTTCTGTACAGAAGATTTTTGCGTCCACACACATCGAACATCAAATTTGTCAAGATTGAAAATTCTGATTATGATCTGTCATGGCGTGTGGAGCACGCTTTCGCTGGCGTAATGTAAACTTTTGGCTTATACTGTGCAATTAAAAGGCGGGAGGGAAAACTTACCCTTAAAAACTGAAACAATTTTTAAGGCATTTCGATTTTTAAAAAAATAATTATGTACTAACATAATCATTATGTACTGACATAATCATTATGTACTAACTTAATCATTATGTACTGACATAATCATTATGTACTAACTTAATCATTATGTACTGACATAATCATTACATAACCAGTCAACGTTTTATGAAGCGGAGATTATTTTAAAAGCCTGTTACATCGAGTGTCCCAAATCTTGTTGTAAGGTCACGAATATTGTGCAATGTCTGCGTCAGGTTATCCATGCTGGATACTCTAATGAGGTCACGGATATTGTGTCATGTCTATGTCAGGTTATCCATGCTGGATACTCTAATTAGGTCACGTCTATATTGTCATGTCGGTCAATGTCGGGTTATCCATTCAGGATGCTGAAATGAGGTCACAACGTGAATCCAGGAATAACTTTCCCCTTTTGTTTTCTCGGGAAGACGTGGACAAAACAAAGACATGCGCCGTCCATTGACACTGACATCCAACAGCGCCACCTGTCTAGAGGTGTACTACAAAGAAGTGTGCCACCTTCTGAGAGGCATTATACCAGGTGTCTTTTTACCTGCGTAGAGTCGCCTTACCTGGGTAGTTGTTTTATCCGTCTGAAATTGTTGTATCAATAGTCACAATATCTATCAATTACCTGTCAAATAATATTTATAACTTGAGTCACCTTAGCCAAAGATACTAATTTTACTTGTCTAATTTCTTTATATCTGATTGTCCGTAAAAATGACAACAGTTAATTGTAGTAAAGATCAGTGCTTTTTTTTCAGTGGGAACTCATGGGAACTGAGTTCCCATACTTTTTTTTGGCCAGATTCGTGTATATTTATATAAATAGTCGGCATTTTACTTACTGTCAGTCCTTTTTACAGTGGGGACTCACAAAAAATAAAAAAAATAAAATAAAATAAAAAATAAAATAAAAACAAAAAAAACAAACAAAAAAAAACAGATGTGAAATGAGCTACCAAACATTTGTCGCTAGAAAAAAAAGCACTGGTAAAGATCACTGTCGCTACTTTATATTACTACACACAAAATACAAATGCTTTTATTTAGTGGGTTGATTTAAATGAAACATTTTCTACCATTTATCTTTTCACGTTTGATAGCACAATATTTCCTTTTCAAGTCTTTTTATATGACAGCTAGGCCCGAATTAAAACTACCAAATTAATGATATCGTTATTGCAAATACATTGTCGAAAGTTTCAAAATTAAAATTAATTTGGGCAACAACAAAAAAAAACACACAAAAAAAAACGGTGGAGGATTTAAGACGTGATCACCAGCGTGAGCTTAGCTCCTAAAATAATTGTTTCATCTGCACAAAGTGGGTTTTAAAAAACTCGTTATTATTTTCGGTCAACCTTGCGTTGGTGGGGGTGACGTTGGTAAAAGGTGGTCTTCCCCCGATAGGATTTCAGTGACGTCATATCAACGTCACATCAACCTAAGAAAAGATTTTCGTGATGCGTCCATTCCACTTGAAATTAAAATGGACCAATCAGAAAAGCCGTTGCTTGAACAAACTTGTAATCGTGTCTGAAAATAAAATATTTAACGTAAACATTAATTTGGGGGGTTACGAAAATAGCTAATGTGAAGAAGCCGCTACAAACGAATAATTGTAAATGCTTATTTCTGTCACAGGTTAAACTGAGCCAGGTAATTTTTGTGTGTGTGCACGTCATAAGAGATGTTGTCGTGACTAACGTCAGAGTAAAATATCAAAAACTACAACTCAGTATGACAGCATCTTAGCATCTAAATACACGAAATAAAAGAATGTTTTATTTAGAGACATTTCAAGTCTATAAATAACACATCAGCCGAAGGCCGTGTAATTAATGCCGAACATTTTATAACTAAAGGTATTTTTAAATATTGGGATGAATGTAAAAAAAAAGATGGTTGGGATGGGTTAGAGAGGATTCCCGTTAGACCCTTCACGTGTTTATTAATTATTTTCATTAGTAAATGTCATAGAACTTCATATTAATTTTTTTTTAAATTAAACCAATGAGCATTTAACTTTCTTAACTTCTTGCCAACACAAGAACTCATCACGTCTTGTGGCGATCACAAGTTTCGCTAAATAAAGACAATACTTTTCTTGCAATTTTAAACTTACCGCTGAAGCCAAATCATAAATAGCTGGACAGAATGTTAAGGTTTACTTTCAGAAAAAAATTTAAAGATTCTCTTTCATATATACCAAGCACAAACAAACACACACATAATCACTAAGTTAAAACAATGGTTCTGTGGAGACCATATTTTTTTAGAAAACTACCTTCATGAAGAGAAGACATGCAATGTCCAAATTTTAGAGTGCTACACCGCGAACCAGCGATAACAATACGCCATCTTGTATGAGCATCCAGCGCTAGCCATATGAGCTGACCCGTCTTGTCAACCATATGAACTGATCGGTCTTGTCAGCCGTATGAACTAACAGGTCTTGTCAACCATATGAACTTACAGTCTTGTCAGCCATGTGAACTGACCGGTCTTGTCAGACATATGAATTGACATGTCTTGTCAGCCATATGAACTGACCGGTCTTGTCAGCCATATGAACTGACCAGTCTTGTCAGCCATATGAACTGACCGGTCTTGTCAGCTATATGAACTGACCGGTCTTGTCAGCCATATGAACTGACCGGTCTTGTCAGCCATATGAAATAACAGGTCTCGTCACCACATCACAATACTCTCAGTGAAAAAGAACTTTATAGATATAGTTTTTGTTAAAACTCATGAACTGTAATCTAAAACAACACGCCCTGAAAACAGAGAAAAGCATCTTTAAAAAAAAATTAAAAGCTCCTATTCCGTAGTTAAAATTTTCAACATCGCGGGTAAGATACTATTTAAAACAAGGACTTAAAGCACCGATTTCAGTTCAGAGTTTCATATCCCATGTTTATAGATCATTAGCACAGTGGGCGTTTATTTGAAGGTTGTAATTAAATCCCAGCTTATGAGGGTCGTGGGTTGATGGCTTGACCCCTGTCGTTCTTGAGTGATGACAAGCCGTAACCCGGTAGTTCAGTGATTCAGGAGACGATGGGTCCATGTGAACCTGACCCATGCAGCCACTGGTAAAATAAATTAGTGAAATCCCATTTTGTCAATTGTTGGATAGTATAGCGATAGACTTACAATAGATTAATTTGACAAATTAAATTTTTCACCATTGCTTATTGTAAGACAATTCGATGTAAATTGGTGGGGGAAAAAAGCTGTATATTGGCCGTAAAATATATTGGCTTACACGACTGATGCAAGCTAATAGTTTTGTCGATATTCGGAAAAATATTTGTGTCTGTTGATGGTATAAGCTATTAGTCAATTTTATATTTTAGCTGAGCTGTAAAGTGAGTTTGCCTTGACCCATTATTTCTGGTGATGTAAGCTGTACCGTTGTACCCATTATGTCTGTTGATGTAAACTGTATCGTTGTACCCATTATTTCTGGTGATGTAAGCTGAGCCCATTATTTCTGTAAGCTGTACTCATTATTTCTGGTCATGTAAGCTGTACCCATTATTTCTGTAAGCTGTACGGCCGTACCCATTATGTCTATTGACGTAAGCTGTACCGGTATACCCATTGTGTCTGTTGATGTAAGCTGTTGTCCTTACTTGTGGAAAATGTGGTTTCTTTTTTGTATTCTTCACTGAAGTAATTTTATTCATTCAAATTAAAATTCTATTTAGACTTTAAACTTTGTTCTGACTTGCATGTAGTTAATTTCCATTTAAATGTCCCGCGCGTTTCAAACTGTTTATATCTTTTTTCCTACATCTAATTAACTCTGACAAACTAGTCAATATCTGCATAGTAAAGCAGACAGGCAAAAAATGCAGTACGGATTCGTGTTAAAAATACAAAGTAAGAAATTGTGTGGCAGGGGTAAGAAAGGAAACAATGAATAATTTGCGAAGTGTTTGGCAATGTACACAGGATATTTATTTATAGGACAGAACCAACGAATGTCAATTTTTTTTTTAATTATAAAAATTATATGTAAATATTAGAGAAAATCCATTTCGACGTCTTCCTCTAAAACGCTCTTGTTTTAAAATGTAATAATACAGTGGTGTAGCTATGGGAGGGGTTACACAATTTGAAAGTCCCCCGGGCCCCCAAATTAGGGTCAGAAATTTTTTTTTTACATTAAATATTAAGCTACCGCCATGTAATTGGGGCCCCCAAAGAGGTTAAACCCCCCGGGCCCCCATACCCCTTCAAATTTCCTAGCTACGCCACTCTAATAATTCAAAGATGTTCTGCACTGCACAACGGTTATCGATGCAACGCAGAAGAAATTTGCATAAGTTGGGGACAATCTAAGTCATGTCTACGCTCATCAGCATATTAATTTCCCTTCGTACCTATCTACGAGTACACACATAAACATGTCACGGACCTGGTTACACGTTAATAACGTGCAACACTTACTAACGGTCCACTTGTATCTTCATATGAAAGTATACCAACGTGCATACGCACCAACACATGTTGGCTTGCATCAACATGTATAGGTAGGTCTATTTTTGACACCCCAAAAAAATTTTTTCTCCATTTTAAAAATTATTCCATAAAATTTTACGCTACGCATTTTTTTTTTTTTTTACATTTTAAGATTGCAATTCTATCCTCCGTATAAATACATTCATTGTAACATTTAAATCCATTTGCTGAGTCCAAATGAAAACCATTGAAACTTGCAACTAATGCTTTGTAGAAATATTTCCTCTGCAGCAGATTGGAGTAGAATGTAAGAAGTTGCTAAAGATATAAGCCATTCAAATAAAACCCTTAGATGTTTACATGTTTTAAAATAAACATAAATTTTGTTAGTTTTTAAACACGCTTTCCCCCGAGTTCTATAGCACCCGACAACATGTTGCTTTATATTCATTGAAAAAATCTAAATACATTAACACACACAACTAAACGCATACACACTTTGCTTTATATTCACGTACCACATTCAACACAGATACACGTAAAACTGTCTACTAATTAAACGCTCACAGAAAAAAACAACAAAAACAAATGGAGCAGTTTAACAAAATGTTATTTACCCGTAAAAGTTATGACACGCAGAGCCGTCACTAGGGTTTGTGTCACCCGGGGCGGTAGCTCATGGTGTCACCCGGGGCGGTAGCTCATGGTGTCACCCGGGGCGGTAGCTCATGATGTCACCCGGGGCGGTAGCTCAATGTGTCCCCCCTTCACGATTTAACCCATAGAACTCCTCCGAGTTTTCTAGTGCCAAATAACAGGAATATAGAGAATTTTACAGTCTGGTGTCAACCCCTGATGCTGTCACCCGGGGCGGCCAGCCCCCACCGCACCCCCCTAGTGATGCCACATATGACACGTAATATGGGGATATCTCATCCTGGTACCTCGAACATTTCTTTCATTTGCAATGCAAATTTACTTTTTAAAACAAAGACACTCAGCAGTTTATTGTTACTAAAGTGGAGTCAATAGCGACGATGTTTGCACTGCTCTTCTGTGAGGGATCATTGGGGAAGGGGGGGGCATGTGTCTAAAAATGTTAGCGCCAGTGAGTTCCATGTATTTTGGAAGAGGAACAGTCGGTTTAAAGTGTTCCCAAGTTGTGAGTGGTTGTCAAAATGGCTGCCAGGATGTTTTCGGTGTATATTTCAAAACTATATGCGCATATTTCAAAGTATGTTTCCCGTGAAAAAAATAAGAAACTTAATCAGGCAAGTGATCCACCAGGCGAAATTTCATTAATTAGGCTCTGGTTATAAATGTATGATCGTAGTTTTTAAAATATTTTTTTAATTCATACAATTAATCTGGGACAGCGACAGAAAATGTTGGTGCTGTAGTATAAATATAAATAAAAAAATTAAATTAAAAAAGAAAACTTGTGAGTCCCTAAAAGAGACATTAAGCACACGCCATTTAATTTTGTTATTACAATTTAGGGACTAATTTTGGGGACCACTTTAAAGAACCCTTGTTTGATGTCTAAAATATAAAATCAAGATTTTGAGTTTTGTATTTGGGACAACTGCTTATGAATAATTTTGGGACAATGTGGACTAACATTCAGGGCAACCGTATTTTGGTCTAATATTTAGGACCACCGTTTTTGGGCCTAATATTTTGGACCAACGTTTGGGGCTTATAATTTGGGCCACATTAAAAAAAAAAACAATATTTGGGACTACTCCTGGGAGCAATGTTTTGGAGTAATCATCAGAACCGCTGCTTAACTTTTAATGGTTTTTAGATTACTACTAGATTATAACGAATATATTATCACGTTCTTCTTTAAAAAACATGTGCACAAAAAGCACGTTGCGGACAAGTATGATAAAACATGTTATAAAAACATCAACTTGACAAGATCAACTTGATAAAACCGAAAAATCCCCGCAGTAAAAGTTTTTTTTTTATTTTTTAAGAAATATTATTTTGGATGTAGTAATGGTAACAGACAGGTTTGAAGTTTCAGGATATAAAAGAAACAATCTGATTTCATCTCTGTTTCTTAGATTGTCCCGTATCGCAGGTGAATTGTGGGAAGCATTTTCCCCACTCATTTCCCTTGCTGCTCTGTTTATCGATTACGACACGCCCTCTTAGACTCCAACTCTAACACCAGACTGTATGACAGGAGTTTTCGCTAAGACACACATCTGACATTAGTTCAAAGACACGCAAGACGTGAGAAGACAATTAATAATTTAAAAACTGTGGTTTAAGTTCCTTAGAGCCAAGCTTACTAGTTAGAAAACTACGGCCGATTCCATTAAAATCCGATTTGTAGGAAATAAAGGAATCAATTAGGGCCGCAGAAATAAACGATTAATAATGGCTTAATCGCTAAAAAAAAATTGATTTATTAAAATTAGTTTGATCGATTAAAATCAGATTAAAATTTAAGAAAATATTTATTTTTTTTCAATTGATTAATATTTTTTTTTTACTTTTCCCTCGTATTATCATTATTAATTTAGTCGTGCATACGTAAAAAAAAAAAGGTTTTTCTTCCTTATTTCTTGCATATCACAACGTTTTTTGCTGTGTTAACGTCACAACATTTGGGGCGTTGGAATTACCGCGACTTAACCGATTTCGCGAAATAATGAGTCGCAACTTAATGGGATCTCTATATGCGTTATAAAAATATAATTAATCGAAAATAATTGATTTATTAATTACATTTTTCCCGATTAATCGAAATATAAATTTAATCAGTAACCAGCACTAGAATAAATATAAGTCTCTACTCTTTCATACAAATCGATTTGAATGCTCCCTTCCCCTCACCCACTGGAACACTTCCCCACAACTGTATCTTATTATGTTGACCCACATGCCAGTAAAATTCCAAGTTTATTGAAACACTTTGAGTAAAATCTTCGATTCCCACTGTAATTCGTTCGTCTACCATTACTGCTCCTGCCAAAAAAAGATTTAAATTGTTTCACAAAGAATTCTTGTTTTTATGTCGTGCTCTTATAGCTCGGCGCCTCACAGAGAAGTACTGTCACGTGATCTCTTGTGGGGAGGTCGCACAGATATGGGCCACTGTATATTAAACAGAACCCTAATCATTACATCCGGCGCACACAGAGTGGGGGGATTGTTCGTTAACGTCTGCTGCTGTCTGAGACAGTAGAAGGAGAGCTGAACTTTGGGTATTATGAAATATAGACTATATTATATTATGAGACTAGCTATTTCCCGCGCTTTTCTGCGGGAAGATTGAGAATTAGTGATGAGTGAGAGCATAAAAAAATATTTTGGCCCCCGGCACCCATCAAGGGATATTTTAAACATTATTTTACCTGCTGCCATCGTGGCAGTGTATTTGTCGAACCCCCAACGTTTCATGCGTTTACCTATTTGGGAAATAGGAAAAATAGTGCTTTTCAATTTGTATATAGCCCATATTAGGAAAAAAGCACGTTTTTGAGGCCCCGGCCCCAATGAGTGTGAATTTTAAAATTATATTACGCCAATTTTATCGTGAGAGGGTACCCAACAACTTCCAAAATTTTTATGCTTCTACCTACATGGGGAATGTGATAATTAGTGATTTTTACTTTTCATATAGTTAATATTAGGAAAAAACTACATTTGGGCCCCCAGACCACATTAAGGTATGTTTAAATAATTGTTCACCTGCTACCATCGTAGAAGTGCATTTAACAAGCCCCAAATGTTTCATGCGTTTGCCTATTCGGAAAATAGGAGAATTAGTGATAAGTCGGTTTTTAATATAAGAAAAAATATATTTTGAGTCCCCGGTTCCGAATTAGAGGGAATTCTAACATTCTTTGTGCCAATTTTCGTCGGGAGCTTGTACTCGAAATATGTCCAAAGTTTCATGCTGCTACCTATATGGGAAATAAGAGAATTAGTTTTGCAATTTTTATATAGCTCATATTAGGAAAAAAAACTTTTTGGGGCCCCGGCCCCTATTTGTTATAAATTTAACATTCTCTTTTGCCAATTATCATCGGGTGCACTTACTCAAAAAATTTATAAAGTTTCATGCTTCTAACTATACGGGAACCAGGAGAATTAATGATTTGCAATTTGCAAATAGCTCATATTAGGGAAAATAACTTTTTGGGGGCCCCATTATTTTTGGGCCCCCGCCATCCCATGAGTGGGAAATTAACATTCTCTTTCGCCAATTATGATCTGGAGATTGTAATCAACAACTTCCTAAAGTTTCATGCTTCTACCTACATGGGGAATGGGAGAATGGGTGATTTTCAGTTTTAAAATGTTGGCCCCCGGCCCCCCAGTAAGAGATATTTTAAAAATTATTTCACCTGCTAGCAGCGTGAAAGTGTATTTATCAACTCCCCAACGTTTGATGACTCTACCTATTTTCAATTTTAATATAGCTGATTTAATGAAAAAAATCGTTTTCGGGGCCTCAGCACTGTTGCGTACTGGGTTCTGGAACTATCTTAACAATAAAGACAGACTCTTGTCGAATATAAGATGTTCTTTATTGAACTATAAATGCACGTAAAATCCTTCCTACAGCCATCGAGACATCACAGTATACAGCGTTCGAGATCTCACGGCACAGGCATACAGGCTCTAGTGTTCGAGCAAATCTCGATAACACCCAGACGTTACAAGTCTCTCGTATGTTTCTCCTCACGTCTCACGCTCGTCTCTCTTTCGTCCCTCTACACACTACACAGACCCACACTATATATACCCTTGCGCGCACTCTCCGGTCATTGTCTGACCTTTCACCAGTCAGTCTCTGAACACCGTTCAAACAATCTCACAACAACTCACAAAACTCATTGCCAACTCATCAACAACTCAGAACATTCATTGACAGTGATTCTCATACCTTGACAAGCACCCATTATTTGAAAATTTAATATTCTCTTTTGCCAATTATCGTCGGAAGCATGTACTCAAAAAGTTACAAAGTTTCATGCTTCTACCTACAATGGAAATAGAATTAGTATATAGCTTATAAAAAGGGAAAAAAGTTTTTGGGCCCCCTGCCCCACACGAGCGAGATTTTCAAAATTCCTTTTCGCCAATTTTCGTAGTGAGAGGGTACCCAACAACTTCCCAAAGCTCAATGCTTCTACCTACACTGGAAGTTGGAGAATTAGTGATGAATTAATCAGTCAGTCAGTGAGGGCTTTCCCTTTTGTTAGTATAGATATAGACTATATTATATTATGAGATATAGACTATATTATATTATGAGATATAGACTATATTATATTATGAGATATAGACTATATTATATTGCTGTCATCAAAAAATGAGAAACTAAAATTGATATATACTAGATGTCAATGTGATTTTTCTGATTTTATTTTCAGTTGCAAACAATGTTACAATGGTCCTTTGGCGCCTGGTTTGGGCCAAGAATTGAGCCACTTATGCAACTTTAATAAGCTTCAAAAGAGACTTTTTTTTCCCTTTGCGATGTTGGGGGTGTGTTTCGGTTTATTTAGAGGGGGGCGGCTTAATTTACCCAGGATCTATTCCAGTGTTGCGAACTCCTGGGAAATTTCCCAAATCTTGGGAATTTTTTAGCCTAATTTATAGAAAAGAGAATTTGGGAATTTTTGAGGATTTGTTCATAAATATGGGAATATTTGAGATTGACACATTTTAACATTAAATACACAATTGAATGACAATAAAATAATTTTAAAAATTGAAACATGCTCATTTTCAAATAAGAAAGACTTTTTTAAGGTGGCATCATATTTGTTTATTTTTAGCGTGTCTAGGTTTTTTATTTTGAATCTAGGTTTTTTAAAAACGTTTTGGCTAGGTTTTTTCTAAGGCGCTATTTGTGACGTCATATTTGTTTATTTTTAGCGTGTCTAGGTTTATTTATTGTGGATATAGGGTTTTTTACATGTTGGCTAGGTTTTTCCACGCTTTGACAACATGATGTAAGGAATTTAATGCATGTGGGGATTTTTATTTTCTTTAGATATACAGACGCTCCTTCTATGCAGAAGATAATTGCGTCTACAGACCATGAGAGATGATCTGTTGGCAAGTGATGCAGCGGTCACAGGTCACGGCTATAAGGGTTCCACGCATTACCCAGCCGCCTAACTATTGTCTAATTAGGTACCCATTCAGAGCTGGGTGACTCGGGGACTCCTCAGTCCCGGGAACAAATCCTCACCTTCGCGTGGATTCGAACTCGTGACCATCGGTTCGCCAGTCGAGCGCTCTACCACTCGACCACCGCGTTTAGTCTAATTTGGGATTTTTAAATATTTTTTTTTTGCTCCTGCCTGGGGAAAAGTTGGCACCTTGAGTTCACAAAACTGAATTCTATTCACGGTGAAACAAAAGGACCTGGGCTAATGTTATTAAATAAGACCTTGACCACAGGTAATAGACGCCACGATTTATTGTGTGACAGCGTTGGAGCGTTTTGACACGTAATCACAAAGTCCGCAGAAAACAACAAAGATTTATTGCTACCGTCCGAGTGGGAAGGTTCATGTTCTTTCAAGTGCTACTTTAGCAATCTGTGGAAACATCGAGGGCTCTCAAACTATGACAAATTTGAGTGCTCTTAAACTGTGACGACATAGCTGACTTCCAAAACTCTATGACAGTGTCGAGGTTATAAAACCAAGATGACATCGTGTGCTCTCGAAATCGAGGGTGGGGGGGGGGAATGCGGGGTTTAAAACGCTGAAAAAAATTAAGGTTTATTTTAAGGCATGTAATAATCTAAGGGTTATATTTGAATGACTGAAATCTTTAACCCCTTGTTGCCTTTGTTTCATTCTACTACAATCTGCAGCAGAAGAAATATTTCTACGAAGCATTAGTTGCAAGTTTCAAAAGTTTTCATTTGGACTCAGTGAATAATTCTAAATGTTACAATGAATGTATTTATACGAAGGGTAGAGTTGCAATCTTAAAATGTAAAAAAAAATTCATGGGGGAAAATTCTGAGGAATAATTTTTTTAATATGGAGAAAAAAAAAATTGTTGTTGGGCTGTCAAAAATAGGACTATACATGTTGATGCAAGCCACAACTTTATGGGAGGCGGGGGTTATTTCCACCAAACTGATACTAGATTGCATCCCTCCACCAATTTGATACTAGATTGCCTCCCTCCACCTAACTGATACTAGATTGCCTCCCTCCACCAATTTGATACTAGATTGCCTCCCTCCACCAATTTGATACTAGATTGCCTCCCTCCACCAATTTGATACTAGATTGCCTCCATCCACCTAACTGATACTAGATTGCCTCCCTCCACCTAACTGATACTAGTTTGCCTCCCTCCACCTAACTGATACTAGATTGCATCCCTCCACCAATTTGATACTAGATTGCCTCCCTCCACCTAACTGATACTTGATTGCATCCCTCCACCAATTTGATACTAGATTGCCTCCCTCCACCTAACTGATACTAGATTGCCTCCCTCCACCTAACTGATACTAGATTGCCTCCCTCCACCAAACTGGTACTAGATTGCCTCCCTCCACCAAACTGGTACTAGATTGCCTCCCTCCACCAATTTGATACTAGATTGCCTCCCTCCACCTAACTGATACTAGATTGCATCACTCCACCAATTTGATACTAGATTGCCTCCCTCCACCTAACTGATACTAGATTGCCTCCCTCCACCAAACTGATACTAGATTGCCTCCCTCCACCTAACTGATACTAGATTGCCTCCCTCCACCTAACTGATACTAGATTGCCTCCCTCCACCAATTTGATACTAGATTGCCTCCCTCCACCAATTTGATACTAGATTACATCCCTCCACCAATTTGATACTAGATTGCCTCCCTCCACCTAACTGATACTAGATTACCTCCCTCCACCTAACTGATACTAGATTGCCTCCCTCCACCTAACTGATACTAGATTGCCTCTCTCCACCTAACTGATACTAGATTGCCTCCCTCCACCAATTTGATACTAGATTGCCTCCCTCCACCAATTTGATACTAGATTGCATCCCTCCACCAAACCACGTTATAAAACAAAACGGCCACAGCCATTTAATAAAGATGTTCATGTCTTGGAAACAATTCTTTATCTAAAGATGTTCAATATTTTCAGCAAAAACTGTCGGACAGTCTTTAGTACAACGAACTCCCACGTGTTTTCCCAGTTAGCAGCTAACAAAGCGCCATCCCTAGCCATAGACAATTTTTGTTAGTGCAAAATAAGTGTATCACATCTATTAGAGACGCTCCTTATTTGTAGAAGATTATTAATGAGCCTTGGATAGCAGTGAACCTTTTCACACCCTGAAGATGTTCTTTTGGTTTTAAAAAAAAAAAAAAGCAGATCCTGTTTGTGCCCAACCTTAACCCTCATATTTTACCCTAGAAAATAAACCAACTCAACATTTTGGACAGGATATTTTATTGCGACGGACATATATATAATATCCCAAACGGTAAACAAAATGAGACCCCAAAAAATATATTGATACAATCCTGTATCACAGTTCTCCGAGTCCAGCAGTATATGCTGCAGCTGTAGTATTGGCATAAATGTTATGTACATTGGATTGGCTACTTCACATGTACTAGTAGCACGTTTTATATATGGTTAAAACTCTGATGTGAATTCGTTCAAATTTCTTACGAGGCTAGTTCTGATAGTCAATCCTTCATTAGACTTGAACAACAAGAAATCGAGCTAAAGACTACATGTTCAACGGCTTCGCGTGGTGACGTCATTATGAACGTTAATGAAGTTTCGAACATGATAATCATCACCGTACAATTTTTTTAAGATCTCCTGTTACACCTTGTCCACCTGGCGTTCAGAGTGGCTGACAATAAGACTGTGCAACGGAAGGTGGGTGGGGCGTTAAGGACGGGGGGTGTGGCTATTGCCTGGCTGACAGGGGGAACCTGGGGATCACTAGACAATCACGACTGGAAGTGGGGGTATTTATAATCCTGAATTTCGCCACAATTCCTATCCGTATATGTAAAGACGTATATATACAGACGTATATATAAAGACGTATATATAAAGACGCCAGCGTTTGGTAAATTGCACATCCCAAACTTTGCCTTTGGTCCGTATGTCAGTGTCTGTGTTAGTGTCTAGATTTGTGTCTATGTCAGAGTCTAGATTAGGCCTGTGTACCCACTGCAGTCGTGTGACAGAACTCGCTTTTTTAAAAACACATTTTAATCGATCAACACTGTGAACATCCGCCAATCATTTCAAAAGGACCTACTTATGGGTGAGATGGACTTTTTAAAAATTTTATTTGTGTTTTAATTAAATGAATCTTTTTTTTAATGCATAGCTTCTGATTATAAATCTTCTAATGATAAATTCAGTCAAATTTGATTGTGTCAATCACAATAAAAACAAATTTGAACAATATTTATTTACTTTTCTTTAAATTTTATTTTCGTTCGATTTAAATTTATTACAGTCCAAAAAACAATATTTGTCAGTTTATATAATTAATATGTCCCTCAGTGCTCACAATGAACATTATATATACTTTATATAACGGCCTTTGAATTGATTGTTGTGTTTTTTTATATATTGGCTTGTCTTAACCCCCACACAAAAAATTACTATTATCGTTTGTATATTGAATACATGTACATTCAACATTCGCCTTTGTAAGTCTTGAAAACGTTAAAAACTGACGTGGTAAACTTCTTTTACTGGTTTGTACATAACCGCTTTATTTCTCAGAATAAAGTAACACTGGATTGTACAGTGATGTTATTTTGGTTAGTAAACTTCGGTATGAGTTGTGGTCATGTCCTATCCGTTGTAAGAAAGAGCGTTTAAAGACAGTTAACAAGTGTAATATACCATTCCCTCTTGCGTTATGTACATTAGTTCACTGTAGACTTATATCAATATAAGTACTTCTTACCTGTAAATAACATTGTGTCCTGATGTAATGGTAATCAGCACTTACCTAAAGCACAGTGCGGCCCTGTGTAAAGTGGGTTGCACGCGCAAGTGTAGGTGTCGCCTTGGCTGACACACGTGCCATCGTTGAGACAAGGGTATGAGATGCAAGGATTAACTGGAATATAATCACAAGAAATGATTAAATGGAATATAATCATAAAAAAGGTTTAACTGGAATATAATCACAAGATAGGATTAACTATAATATAATCAGAAGCAAGGATTAACTATAATATAATCACAAGATAGGATTAACTATAATATAATCAGAAGCAAGGATTAAATGTAATATAATCACAAGATAGGATTAACTATAATATAATCAGAAGCAAGGAATAACTGTAATATAATCACAAGAAAGGTTTACTTAGCTTAAGATAATATCAATGCAAACCACAGACGTATGAATGTTAATTTGTTTAAGATAACATCAGGGCACACCAAATGGGTATGAATGTTTATTTCAAAATTTGAACCTTTACTTAAGCATACCAGCTTTTTTCTAAAGCTTATTTTATTTGACTTTGGCGGCTTTTTTAGCATTCGTAGACGGAGTTCAATAAATGATGCGGAGGCCTTAAAACACAGATCGAGTAAAAGGCAACTTAGGTTAAATTCCGTCTGCTTTCACATCGATAGAGAACAAGAATCTGAACTCTTTCCCCCTTTCAGTTTTCTGGGCCCACAACGTGGGCCCCCAGTCTCTGGTTACAAAGAATCAGTATTTATATTGATTAGTTCACAATTTGGGCCCCCAGCCTCTTGTTACAAAGAAGCACTATTTATACGGTATTAGTTCACAATTTGGGCCCCCAGCCTCTTGTTACAAAGAAGCACTATTTATACGGTAATAGTTCACACTTTGGGCCCCCAGCCTCTTGTTACAAAGAAGCACTATTTATACGGTATTAGTTGACAATGTGGGCCCCCAGTCTCTTGTTACAAAGAAGCACTATTTATACGGGATTAGCTTAAAATCAATACTTATTCTTAACCTAAGTCATTTCCTTTTTGTAAATGAAATTCTAGAAGAATAGGAGCATTGTTAATGTAAAAACATTTTATAACGACCAATATTCTTAGCGCACAAAGGGACACAAAACTCTTTTAGAAAGAGAGTGTTTTCGTAATCCCCCTTGGTTCTAAAAGCCATTCATTTACTGTGCACTTGTATTCATCTTTGTTGCAATGGGATTAGAAAGGCTTTGAATTATTGTATATTATATGACAATGTCTAAAAATCTAGATTATCAGAAGTTAATCTTAAATTTTGTTTTATTGTGACTGTCATTGTGTTAAGAGCTGCAAGGTTGAAAAGTTGAAATTATCTGATTGGTTGCTATAGATGTCATTTAAAATTTTACACATTTCGCTGAGCGTGTGAATTAAATGATAAGGGTACTTGTCAAAGTGACACGTGTTACAGAAATAACAAGTGTTCAAATCATTGTCATCATTTTTGCTTAGACATCGCAGCTGAGGGGCACTAGATTTTTGTTGTAATTAAGTTGAATACGATTCTGATATTCTTCGACTGTATGGCATCTGTCCGTCTACGAAAGACAATAGATTTATCTCTATTACTGGCAGCTCTTGGTGTGGCTGATGAGACCAATCCTTGAGTGGCAGTCTCTTCTGCATTTTACAAACACGAATGTAGTGGGTCAGTTTTTTCTCCTCGCTCTTTTTTCAACTGCTTCTTCCCTTGCTCCTATGCTCTTAGTTATCCTTCTTTCACTATAGCCCGCCACGTGGACCTATCCTCTGCCAGGTTTTCCGAGTTGTGTATTTCAATTTTGGCTACTTTCATGTTTCTCCTGCATATATCCGTGTACCTAAGAAATGGCTGACCAACCGACATTTTTTCCCTGTCGCCAAGGACGCGGAAAACCAAAATTAAGCTTCTACTTTACTTAGTGGTATCATTTAAGTTGACCCGTGAACTGTGATTGGCTTGTACACTATGTGTTGTCAAGTTGTCATGAATTCATTGGACACATTTGCAAGTCGCCTTGTCCAGTGGCCGACTATGACACAAGAAATGCTCACCCGAGTCACACAGTTCACCGCGCCAAAATCCTAAACACACACGCCGACCGTCGTCTGCGCACTGGTACTGTGACGTCACGGGGACACACCGGTGGGAGCAGGTTTCACTATAGTAGGTTGCCGTGCAGAAAACCTGTTGCAGGGAAGTAAATGGATTATTGATGGGAAGAGGGTAAATAATATAGTGCATGGAATCTAAGAATATCGTGGAAAGGCTGTAAAGTGCTCATGATAGTGACCACTAGGGGCACAGTGTTCGAGTGGCAGCGCGCTACTAGCGTATCGATGGTCACGGGTTCGAATCCATGCGAAGGCAAATATTTGTTCACGGGGCTTTGGGCGTCCCTGAACGCGGCATCCCTTGCCAACAGATAATCCGTCATGGTTTATGGACGCAATTATCTTCTGTTTAGAAGGAGCGTCTGTTTATGTAAGATAAGATAAGACTTACAAAGCGAACTGGCACATGTATGACTGAGCAATAAAAGACTGTTTGAGGCAAAATCCATGATGGCAGAAATGGAACGTATAGTGATTTAATTTGGTTTAAATACTAATACCAACGGGGTAACGGTAAAATAGCTTTAAAAAATCAATTTTAAATGGGTCAAAACAAAATGAATTGTCGCAAAGTAAAAAGCGTCAGTTAAGGAATAAGATTTTTTAAAATCAGCTTTTTTATTGTTAGGGCCTGTAACCAATGATAGGAGAACCACTGGGTGTGATTATGTACACATAAAATATATAAGTTTATTTGTGATATGTCATTTCCAAAAGGCTGAATAAGACCAGGCTTTACATCACGTGACTTCGAGGTTTCTCAGAGTAACAAAAAAGGGGATTCCCCGCTTACCTTTGCCTGAAGCTTCATGTTGACCTTTGAACCAGTTCCCAGCTCGAAGTCTGTCCATCCTATTTGATCTCTGTTTGGTCCATGGCGTAACGCTGTTGACATGTCCAGTAATGATGGTTTAAGAAAGGGTGAGGGGTGGGGTGGACGTACAAATCACTGGCACTTATAACTTTAATAATGTCTTTCTCTTTCTTAAAATGTGACGCTATAATCTTCTGTATAGAAGGAGCGTCTGTAGCAGATAAGATAAGACTTAAAATTAAAATTCTCCTATTTATTCAGCTTTTAAACGAAAAATATTCATTTTCAGACCCTAATTATCATGCTTTCCCTTGGGGAGAAGTGTTGGCTATTATCAAATTAATTCAAGCGTCTAATAAAATAAGGATTTTAATTTCAACATTGCTGTTCAGAAGCATTTGATCAAATCTGAATATATGTTCATTCTTTACATACATATATCTGATAAAATGTTTCATTCATTTCGTTTATTTGCGGTAACGAAAAATACACTACGCGCGATTTCATTTTATTCCAATGAATGTCAACAGAAATCATTATTTTAAAAGATATCAAATAGATAAGAAGACAAAATTTTAGCGGACGTAAAAGACGGGTACACTAGAACTTGCGTCATTTAAACTTATCAACAGTACATATCACACACTACCCTCCACAAGACAGTAGTCACTAGGACTCATGTCACTAGGACTCGTGTCACTAGGACTCGTGTCACTAGAACTTGCGTCATTTAAACTTAACAACATTACATATCACCCACTACCCTCCACAAGACAGTAGTCACTAGGACTCATGTCACTGGGACTCGTGTCACTAGGACTCATGTCACTAGAACTTGCGTCATTTAAACTTATCAACAGTACATATCACACACTACCCTCCACAAGACAGTAGTCACTAGGACTCATGTCACTAGGACTCATGTCACTAGGACTCATGTCACTAGGACTAGTGTCACTAGGACTCATGTCACTAGAACTTGCGTCATTTAAACTTATCAACAGTACATATCACACACTACCCTCCACAAGACAGTAGTCACTAGGACTCATGTCACTAGGACTCATGTCACTAGGACTCATGTCACTAGGACTCGTGTCACTGGGACTCATGTCACTAGGACTCATGTCACTAGGACTCGTGTCACTAGGACTCATGTCACTGGGACTCATGTCACTAGGACTCGTGTCACTAGGACTCGTGTCACTGGGACTCATGTCACTGGGACTCATGTCACTGGGACTCGTGTCACTAGGACTCGTGTCACTAGGACTCGTGTCACTAGGACTCATGTCACTAGGAATCATGTCACTGGGACTCATGTCACTAGGAATCATGTCACTAGGACTCATGTCACTGGGACTCATGTCACTAGGACTCATGTCACTAGGACTCATGTCACTAGGACTCATGTCACTAGGACTCGTGTCACT
>MUZC01004685.1:202506-244174 GCA_002072015.1 Radix auricularia | reverse complement strand
GGACTCATGTCACTGGGACTCATGTCACTAGGACTCATGTCACTGGGACTCATGTCACTAGAACTCATGTCACTGGGACTGATGTCACTAGGACTCATATCACTGGGACTCATGTCACTGGGACTCATGTCACTGGGACTCATGTCACTGGGACTCATGTCACTGGGACTCATGTCACTGGGACTCATGTCCCTAGTTCTCTCTCATGTCTAATCTTAACAGAAGCTATATACCCTCAAAAGATCCCACAGGACCTCTCCGTGTTGCTTTCTCTGTTATTTTCTGTAGAACTTGGTCCAATCCTGATTGACGACCTTCTCGTTGGGTTGCGTCCACATATTATTATTTTTATCTAAGATCAAACGAGTTGTGTCTCAATAGATAACAACATTCTGTATTTTTTTTACCTTTTCCTACCTACACTACTCAGTGAAGTTAATGTATAGTTTTGTGATATCTTTGTGTTATATTATGTTAATGTGGTTTGGTATCTTCGAGTGAACATTATTTCTGTATCAATGGGTTGCCGTAGCAACTCTTCACTTCAAGGCAAATTATTATTCGATTGGCCTTGTTAAAGCGAAAGACCAAATCTGAGACACAATAGGTGAGTGACCTTCGAAAGTGAAGACCAGAAAAAGACATAAAAATTGGCGCCCCGTGTGCAGCATGGCGCGGTATCATAGGTATAACAGTACTTCCCAGGGTTACAGATAACAGGCCTTATATGATACTTTTTATTGCACAATTTTTTTTTAAAAAATACATTTATATTTCAAACTGAACTTCCACTTTCATCTTTTGTTGACATAAACATTCGCTTGACTTGCAACCGACAAGAATCTTATATTAAACATTCGTTTGACTTGCCACCGACAAGACTAATGTATATTAAACCTTGGAGACTCACCTGAAATGTCTAAGATAAAATCTCCCCAAATCTCCATCTGTAATGAGGGCCTCGCTGTGCCGTGTATGAGTTGGATCTGTAGCATTGGACTCTGGAGAGAGAGAAAGGAAGAGAGGGAGAGAGAGAGAGGAGAGAGAGAGAGACGTCACTTACCTCCTAATCGCTTCAAACAACAGAGAGAATATTCCATGTGTTTTGTGTTGTAGCTACTTATGGTTGTTGCAGTTCGTTTGATAGTTAATTTTGTTCATAACAAATTTAATATTGACTTTGATGCTGACTTAGATACTACTGAAGTCGATAGGATGTTATATTTTAAATTTGCTGGTGCATATTTCTTATATTGATGAACTTTGTGTGCGTAAATATTTCATTTATTTTGTTAAAAATGAGATGCTAAAAATATTATGATCAATATATTTAACCATCCACTGTCATAAATCAATGATGAATACATTTTATATAAAGGGGCATATGTGATAGCTGAGTGGTAAATGGTGAGTTTGATTATGAGTCATCAAATACTGGCAAGTTAATTGTCGGAATCTTGAAAAATGGATCATTGCATTGTTTTAAAAAAATTATTTATTTATTTTTGTTGCCAACAAGTAAATTTAAGATAATTTTTAACTGCACTCACAAAAACTGTATTCACGTACCTGGAATTGATGTGAGGCCTTAACTTACCTGGATATGGTGTGAGGCCTTCACTTACCTGGATATGGTGTGAGGTATTCACTTACCTGGATATGGTGTGAGGTATTCACTTACCTGGATATGGTGTGAGGTATTCACTTACCTGGATATGGTGTGAGGGGTTCACTTACCTGGATATGGTGTGAGGCATTGACTTACCTGGATATGGTGTGAGGCCTTCACTTACCTGGATATGGTGTGAGGCATTCACTTACCTGGATATGGTGTGAGGTATTCACTTACCTGGATATGGTGTGAGGTATTCACTTACCTGGATATGGTGTGAGGCCTTCACTTACCTGGATATGGTGTGAGGCCTTCACTTACCTGGATATGGTGTGAGGCCTTCACTTACCTGGATATGGTGTGAGGCATTCAATGCCAACAATGACGGAGTGCGTGTCAAGACTAGACCACCTGGAGGGGACGTTTGAAAGTATAGATATGGTAAAAGTATGATATAGCTAAAGGGGACCTTTAAAATTATATATACGGTAATTGTATGATGTAACTAAAGGAGACGTTTAAAATTATAGATACGGTAACAGTATGACATAGCTAAATGAGACGTTTAAAATTATAGATACGGTAACAGTATGACATAGCTAAATGAGACCTTTTAAAATTATAGATACGGTAACAGTATGACATAGCTAAATGAGACGTTTAAAATTATAGATACGGTAACAGTATGATATAAATAAAGGAGATCTTTAAAATTATAGATACGGTAACAGTACGACGTAGTTAAAATTATAGATCAGGTAACCATTTGAAACAGCTAGAGACATTCCGTCGTCGTTGGTAAATTTGAAAGTTTATCGCAGCTGCTACCTCACAAACTGTCCTTATTCCCCGGATATCTCTGACTCCATCAGATTCAAAATTTCCCTTTACCTTTACCCTGCTAGATTAGCCTTTGCCATGACAATAAATAAAGCTCAGGGCCAAACGTTCAAAAAGATATGTCTGTATCTTCCAAAACCTGTTTTCAGTCATAGACAATTGTATGTTGCTCTTTCCAGAGTTCCTTTTTTTTCATTCTTTCCCAGTCGTTTGCCCAAACCCACCCCTATTTGGAAAACTATTTTTTTTAGGAAGTCTCTAACCGTCACTAAATCATTAGCAGCGTATGCTACACGGCCCGGCCGATCTCATGTACTGTGTGCAATACACTGTGATACACTCAACCTTTTTAGTGTCTAACTGTTATTATAAATTATACAGACGTCATCCCGTGAATTATTTTTAATGCAACTATCTACTACAACTTTTATAAATTGATTTGTAACTCGTGGTCTGAGTACTACTCTCTAAGCCCGTGTCCCGTCTCTGTTACACAAGAAGAACTTGACATGATAACGGACACAAACAATGATGGCCTTGAAATGAGACGTGGGTGGGGATTATCACCCTTGAGTTTGTCGCAGTATTCGCCCTTGTTAAGTCGTCTTGGGCTGCTGTTGTTTGTTGAAAGGTTTATCAAAGGGTGTGAGGGGGGTGGTTGGGGGGAGGGAGTTCAACAACCTCATCCTGTAGTTTCTTTTACTCTTTTCTCAACTCTATCAATAAATTTAAACACAATTCGTTTTATACTTTAATTATCATAAACGACTTTATTTTTCACGAAGAACATATGCTTTTGAAAATTCATTCCTGTATTTTAAGCAACCATTTCCTAAGGAAACTCTTACTGGGGCCTTCACTACACAAGCTACTGGGCCCCTCCCCCCAGCCCCATTTTTTTGGACAAGTGTTTGTGCCAACCGATGTTTGAGTCTTAGATTTGCAAAGAAGATAGATCTATTTTAGCACTTGCTTCTATTGTATTGTACCTTCACATTGTCTTTTTTTTTCCATTGCCCTTCAGACTTTTTTTTAGAAAGTTTTACCCAATGAATATATTTTTCCTATTTTATTTATTTCTCTTTTCGTCTGGTGCGATAATTATTATTCAGACGTCTCTGGTTTTTAATGTCATCAATTTCCTTTTCTTTATGTTTGTGTTACGCGTATCTTCTTTGTTTTTTTTTTCTTTCTTTTATTCCCTTTGAAAATAGAGTGACATTATTATATATCATTGTCAGGATGAGAACCTTTCAAGGATGATTTTAAATATAATTCAATACAAAGTTGATTAGTCATGGGCTGAGGCCTGGTCATAAAATTTGCTAAAGTCCTTCAGATTGTTTGATGGGTATGAGGTCAGATATCATTGCCAGGATGAGAACCTTTCAATGACGATTTTAAAAATAATTCAATACAAAGTTGATTAGTCATGGGCTGAGGCCTGGTCATAAAATTCGTTAAAGTCCTTCAGATTGTTTGATGGGTATGAGGTCAGATCAATACAGTCACGTGTGCACGACGTTTCTGAAAGTTTGCACATACTTATATGGGCTACAAATTGTAACGCATACTACTGACTAGAAAGATTGTTACTACTTTGTGTACCAAATACAGTTAGAAATTTGTGCAAATGTAAGAATAAAGTGCTGTAAATGGTGTTTAAGTTTTGTGTAATGAAATATGATCTCTTTTTTTTAAGTTATCGAGCGTAAATTTGTGGAAATAGTAAGAGAAGGTATTCAAAAGGGAAATAATTGATATTTTGAAAAGACAAGAGTTACACGGGGTTCTATAAATAGAGCTGGTGTTTGCACACTATCAATTTTGATAGAAGTGGGAGTATGAAGCTGATATTTGATGTAAGAAATTAAGTTGATATTTTTACAATTAGTGTTATGTGAGGTTTTTAGAGATGACGTTTGGCGTAGGATACGGACTAGCTCTTTGGTGAGATAAATAGAGATTTGATATTTGATAGTAAACATAATGTTGATACTTTATGTCAGAATTAGATTTGTTCATTTATTTAAGAAGTAGACTTAAAAATTGACGTCTTAATTAGATTTGTTCATTGACTTAAGAAATAGAGTTTAAAGTTGATGCAGCACCTAGAATCTGTGTTGAAGGTGATAATAGAATTGCTATTAGTTGACAGTCGTTACCTAATGGCTCACTATCTCTGAACTGACCATCCGGACACGTCTGCCGGACACGATCAAACAGACACGCCCTCAGACGAACGTCACACGGACATTGGGAGGCCAGGCAGCAGGCGATACGTGACGTCACACTCGAGGCATCCAGGTGATCGATTCTGATCTCCACCGTTTTCATGGAATCGATTATCTATATATTAATAACTTCAGTTCAAATTTCATTACATTTGGAGCATTCCACTTTTTGAAATGAAAATGTTGAAAAATTGAATTTTAATAATTTTTTTTACAATTTATAAAATATTATCTATTCAACATTCTATATATTTAAATTATATTAATTTATTTTTCTTTATATTAAATGCGATGTTCATTTTTTTTAAATAATGAAACATATCAACATACATACCAAGTCATCTCTGTTCGATGAGGTACAAGACCGCTCCTTAGTGTATCTTTTTTAATTACAATTTATCTTAAATATTTCAACTTCTAAATATGAAACACTGACCTTCGTATAGCATAACATCGCGAGGATAATCACAGAAGACAGAAATCCAAGATCCATTTCTAAACTTTCTGAAGTTTCTTATAACTAAAACGATGTCTAGTTGATGTGCTGTCCTCTTATAAAGTCCAGAAACATATTTTGTGTAGTTGTTGTTTTTTAAATCTCTTTTGTTATTTTTTTAAAATTTAATCTACGTATCAATTACCAGTAGTTTTTCACGTATACGTTTCATGGTGGTTACCCCATTGATTGTGACTTAGTCAATATTGTCAAAAATAAAGTCAGCAATCACTTGTTATTAATGAGCAGTTTCGACAGGAAGTGCTTGTGAAATCCCTGCACCTGGGTAGTTGTGAGTTGACCTTCTTGTGTCAGACAGTGGCTTTGTTCTCATAGAAGTCTGGACACAAACAACATAAGATAACCAACGTCAATTCAGGACCTGGATATAGATCTACGGAAATGGCGAACGTCTTGAGTCAATGCACAGTGTCACTTCCTTGTTTTGCTCGTTGTAGAAAAGTCTGGCACTGCTGAAAGTGAGAGTTGTGTATGGTCTTCGCGTCTTAAATTATGGCAACGTCCACCTGTCATCCAACAGCAGTCTTGAATACGTCCACATGTAAGACACGTGCTAAATACTGTTGATCGTTCATTATCCCTTAGAGTTTATTTGTTCCGACATATAGAATATGTAGATTTCTGTTAACATTATTTTTCAAGTTTCAAACTTCACTCAAGCACTATTTGGAATATTTACTGTTTCTAAGAGAGGCGCACACATTAATGTCCTTTTGGAAATACTTATTGAAGTCCCTTTATAATACAATACACATTGGTGGAAATGACGTCACGTCTTCAATCCGTTAAATAAACTATGACATCGCTTTAGGTAATGCCATGGGAAGCAACTCTTTGGGAAAAAACACAGCACACGACCAAGGCTTGATTGTGACGGTCCCAACAAAAGTCCATTTTGTTTCATTTCAACACGGCCTGAGCAAGGTCAAGGCTTTGAGTTCGTCAGTTTGTTTAACGTGATGGTCTCTGGGATGTCGGACAGGAGCGGGCTGGGAACATTTGGATCTCAATGGGTTGGGGGGGCTGGGTGGGGGGGAATTGGCAGCGTTTAGTTCATTAGGACTATTTAAAAAGCCCAAATTTGGTATGTCATATTGCCTGTATTGGCATGTGTGTCCGAAAATGTAAGTGCGTTGGGATGCATGCGTGTTGATTTTTTTATATTCTTTTTATATTTCGACACAGGCGAAAGTGTGTTGTTAAAAGTATCTTGCTTGAGTTTTAAAGACGCGGGGCTGAATGAAATGTTGTGTAACAGGCCCGCCAATGTTCTCTTCGCGTGTTCGTTTGTTTGTTCGCGCTGTTTGTCCAGACGAACTGTGAGGGTGAGAAGGGAGATCAAGGCAGATTCCTGGGTTTGTGTGGCAGACGGACAGTTAGGGCGACGTCTCTTTTACGGAACGGTTGGGGGTCACTTCTGACTTAACGGCCACTGGTCAGGCAGTTTTGTTTAAAAGGTTTCTATGGAAACGATGGTATCGAACAAATGATTACACGGCAGTATCAATATTTTATAATCAGTCTATCTCGTGGTTTGGTACGAACTCGACTTCAACTGTCTTGACTTTTGTGTGTGTGTCCCATAACCTTTGTGGTCGTAAGGGGTTCTAATGTTTCCCTTAGAGCTTTCTTGGGGCTTATAGACCTTGGCGGCGGCCATGTCCTCTCCGGGTCAGCGGAGGACTCTGTAGCGATAGACATTTATCATTCTTATTGTGGCTTTGCGTGGGCTCGATTCCACGCCCCTCAGCTTGTGAGGCGAGCTCACTGTTGACTTCGCTTTTACCCGTGTTCCTTTCATTGCAAAACTTTGTGTTATAGGGATCATTGAGTGGCATAATACAAATAGCCCATCTATAACCCATTTACAACCCACCGATAACCCATCTATAACCCATTTACAACCCATCTATAACCCATCTATAATCCATCTGTAACCCATCTATAACCCAACTATAACCCATCTATAACCCATCTATAACCCATCTACAACCCATCTAATACAGTTCTTCCTAACCTTTAGCTTCCCCCTCACTATTAAAAAAAAACATTAAAAAAACGTTCTACAATAGGATAATGGGAAAGTAAAATTTACTCTCCTAATAGACGTGAAATTGGTGTGAGGGCGCCGGGGTGGGTGGGGATAATACACTTGATGGCTTGTTGAGCCTGGGAGAAGCATCATTGTAACATGAAACTATTTCAAGGGGCAGGTAATCATCGCGACATAACTGAAAAAAATATATATTTTAAAACGCTTCAACAAATTTAAAAAGTCAAATCGCCAAGGGATATGAATGCCTATACGCGACCCCCCCCCCCTTTCCCTCAACACAATGGAAATAATGACAAACACCAGTTTCTATTCTCCTAATGAGATCCCACCGGGGGAAAACCACGGTTAAACACCTCAATGATTTGTGATGTGCGCAAAATATGTTTAAAAATTATTGAATCAACAGGACCAGCTGTATCCTGGCCAGCTGTATCCTGGCCAGCTGTATCCTGGCCAGCTGTATCCTGGCCAGCTGTATCCTGGCCAGCTGTATCCTGGCCAGCTGTATCCAGGCCAGCCGTGTTTCCGTCTACAAAAGAGGATATGTATCACGGCCCCTTCGCTATAGGGGAGTGGGAAAGGGAGTTACTTAGAAACGTTTCTACCACGCAACTCCTTGAACAGTCTTTGCCGTTGAAAACACATTTAGAAAATACGTTCAGAGGACGTAAATAGAAACACTTCCTAACGTATACATGCCACCGAGTGTTGTGAAATGGAAACACTTCCTAACGTATACATGCCACTGAGTGTTGTGAAATGGAAACACTTCCTAACGTATACATGCCACTGAGTGTTGTGAAATGGAAACACTTCCTAACGTATACATGTCACTGAGTGTTGCTAAATGGAAACACTTCCTAACGTATGTTTGTCACTGAGTGTTGCTAAATGGAAACACTTCCTAACGACCTTTTGCTCTTTAGTCGAGATTGAGTAAAGTAACGGGTCAGGGCTGTTTTAGTAGAATGGCGCAGCCATCGAACCGCTTCAGGGGGCTTTTCGCACCAGAGGAGGGTGCATTGGGGAGACCATTTCGAGCCTTGGCACATCCCCTTACTAGTCCTATGGTCTATATAATTCAAATTTTTAAACATTTTTTTCCAGATGGTTTCAAGCAAATTTAACAGTGTTTACAGTACCGGACTACATGTCGAATTTATGGATGTAGGCTTGAACTAGAATCGTCATGTGGGTCATTGTGCTGTCTTCGTGGTGGATACTCGCGGTGGTGCAGTTGACCTTCACACAGCAGATTGATGGTAATGTCAATGTTAGTGATGGTTGTAAGACAGATAGTGATGGGTTTGTAAGACAGTTAGTGATGGGTTTGTGAGACAGATAGTGATGGGTTTGTAAGACAGATAGTGATTGGTTTGTGAGACTGATAGTGATGGGTTTGTACGACAGATAGTGATAGGTTTGTGAGACAGATAATGATGGGTTTGTAAGTCGTTACAAGTTGGTGGGTAGAGGCTGGGTTTGTAACAGGTTCGTCCCTGACGTTATCAGAAGCGTCCAGAAGGGTAACACACACCACAAAAGCCGGGAAAATATCAAGATTTTTTTCAAACATCGAGTAACAAATTTGAGTTTTCCATTCTACGTTAGAAACTCCACTCTGTCTATGTACTGAGTAAACAAGGTATAAACAAACAACGAACTTTCGCGTCTTACTGGCACTGAAGGCAGTGAATGAAATTCTCAATCTATTGCTAATTACACGACATATCGCCGCCAGTAGAGAAACAACGATCGATTGGAGTGTTACAAAAATTATGATTTGGTAACAAGAGATGATAAATAATGATATATTGTCATGCATGTAGTCATCTAACATCAAGATTAAATTTCATAATTTATAACGAATCTTATGTACCAAACCAACTTTAGTATTTCTTAAGACTTAAGACGATGGGCTCCTTGCTCTTTTGTGAATTAGTCAACGAAATCTGAAAATCATTTTTTTTTTCTTCTAAATTCTTCTTTACATTGACTAATTCAATAATCAGGATAGAAATAACATAGACTTGAAATGACATCACACAAATTCATTTTCATTCTTTGCTACTGTTCTTCACTTAGTTTGTCCAGAGGGTTGGTTTGAAAACAGCGGTCAGTGCTACAAGTTTGTGGGTCACTCCGAGATGACCTACCAGGGGGCTACACTCTACTGTCAACAGCATGACGCATCGCTGGTCAGCGTGAAAACCCCGGCTGAGCACTCCTTCATTAAGACATGGCTCAGGTCCCACGATGCAAACAAGTAAATATTCTTTTCTAACTCCTTTCTGTCTTAATGTATTCACACTTCGCTTAGAAATGAGACCGACGCCAGTGTATTTACAATCACGACAGATCGACTTATGCGTTTAAGTTTATTTACTTCTCCAGACAAGAATGGTTGACCAGTGGCTACAGAGACATCACGGGACAACTGATCTGGGACGCTGATGGGAGTGAGATCAAAGATAATTATTTTCCAAGTCCTTCATCGAGGAATCAAAACTTTGTGGACTCCTTTCCTAGTATAGAATATAACATCATTGTCTATAAGTTCAATGGTATGTATGTTGTTAATGTTATATTGTTTTGTTTTTTTAAATCATGGATTGATAATGGGAGAATTATAGATAGAGCTCAATTACCGTTTGATACTACTTGTGGTTTGAAATGATGTTAAGATGACATCATTTAATGTTGTTTGTTGTTGTTGTTTGTTTTTTTTTTTTTGGTGTTGTTTTTTTTTTTAAAGATCAAAAGATATTCATATTTTGATGAAAAATTGAAAGTAACCAGTATTAAATATTTAAGAGTCGTATGGTGTGCTTTCAGAGATGCCAATTGAAACATGGCGTTCACGAATAGGATAATTTGTTCAAAAATGGGAAAGACCAGATTTTATTTTTAGAAATGAAGAGAGTTTGGGGGACAGTTAAATAAAAAATTTAAAAAGTTCATCCAAAAGTCTGTTTCTTACTCTGACGCCATATGCACCTATCATCACACACTCACGTATGGTTCTGAGTTCTAATACCTTGACAGTTTTTTTTTAAAAAGAACATTGCCGTTACAGGTAGTAAATCAACTAAGAAACAACGAAGCTTGGTTTCTGTCGTACACGTCTTAATATGAAGTCTCATTTACCCTCGTCAGTGTTGATAATTTCACTACAAGTGATGTGACGTTTGTTCAGGCAGAGAGTTCGTAATGAAAATGTTTAACTTCTCTACAGCCACGTTTGGTGACTATGTCTGGGCCTGGGGTCGGCTCATGAAATCAGGAGCGTTTATTTGTCAGATTGGGAAAATGGACACCTGGAAATTCTTCCAGAGAGAAAGGGACTTTTGTAAGTACCTAACGATCACTCTGTGGTTAGCAGGGAGTAACCTAATGTTTATAGGCCCTTAGGATAATTTATTTCAATATTGACTTTGTTTACATTAAAACTAATAGATTCATCTTAATTCAATCTATGTTGTCAACAAAGTAAATTAAAAGAAAATATTATCAAAATTCCATGACACAGAAGAATATAATAAATATTATTTAAAACAAGTTTTAATATTTTGATTTCCTATCATTCAAACAACACAAATCTTTCAGTTTAGCCAGATAATAAGTTTCTTTCCGAAACGGCCTTTTTTTTTACAGCTATCTTTTGTTATGTTTAGGAACTTGTCATAATTAAATATTGAGATAGTTGGTTAGTTTTCAATTTCTATAAGGTCATAATTCGATAGACGACTTTAAGGTTATAATTCGATTGACGTTTACAAGGTCAGAATTTGACTGTCAAAAATTTCACTCCTCGAACTTGATGCTTTTACCTATACCCACACACCAACACACACACACTTTTTTTGGGACGATGAACTCTGAATCATGACGTCACTTCTTTCCAGCCTACGGCACAAACTTGACGGACCCATCTCTGTGGGAAACGGGCCCCAACATAACCAGCCAGTCACGTGACACGGTTTTCTTTGAATTCGGTGACCGCATGATGACCGTCATACTTGAGTGCACGGCTGCGGGAAATCCCAGTGCTGTGTACAAATGGTTTCAACGATCCGATAATGAGTGAGTATAAAATCATAATTTGCATCAAAGTATTTTTTTAAAAAACATTGTTAAATAGCGTTTCTAATTAATTTGCTGTAGTTCTACACTTTGTTATTCGTGAAGCGATTAATGACGTATAAAAGATGGGGTTCTTCAAAAAAAGTTTCTGTTTCTCCATTTTTTGTTTCAATGGGTCGAAAGAAAAATTCCTTACAGCTAAATACAAACAGCTGCACAAAATTAATTTAGTACCATGTCAATAATGAGGAACACTTATTGAAACGTAAAACCCAAGGATTTAACAGTGGTTTCATCTCGTTGAAGAAAAACGTGATTGCGAATTTAAAAAGCAATAATTTACCTGGTTCCTACCATATCCCACGACTCCCTACCATATCCCATGACTCCCTACCATATCCCACGACTCCCTACCATATCCCATGACTCCCTACCATATCCCATGACTCCCTACCATATCCCATGACTCCCTACCATATCCCATGACTCCCAATTGCTGTTCACATTATGGAGCAGATCATGAAACTCTCCATTGTGTGAACTGAACTTTAAGCTAATCGGGGGCACGACTCACCACAAGTCACAGAACATTAACTACAAGTTGTTGTTTGTTTTTCTCTGGTAAGCGCTAAATGGTTCTCTGTTACTTTTGTAAGTACTGTATTATTTTTTCAAAGAGTTTTATACCAATTAAATCGTTGTTTTTTTTCTCCAGCTGTCTACGTTATAAAATAAAGTATTTTTGACACAATAATTGAATTAACACATGGACAAGACGTAACTTTCTATTTGTATTGATGAACATTATGAATGAACTTAGACACCTAACCTCCTTTTACGTTCTTATGTGATGATGTTCATATTCTAAAGGACATTATTATTGTAAGCTTAGTACTTTCAATGTTTTACTGCACAAATATGACCCAAATATGTTCCATTTAGTGACATCTTTTTGTTGAAGTTTGATATAGCTGGTTATAACAGTGTTTAAAGAAATGCACAAATATATCTTTGATCAATGGTGAAATTGGGGTTATGTATGCCATATTTGGAGTAACATAACATTATTCATGGAGTCTATCTGAGTCTATATTTCTAAATGAAGGCTTAGACTCCAGGTGTGTACTAGATGACCTTGACTTTTTACATTAATTAAAATAAAAATCTTATCTTATTTCTTTATCTTGTGAGTGATGAATCGCTTCCCCATGTTTGCCCCTCCCTCACGTGGTCATCTTTATTGACAGGGTTAGAGATCAAGTCGTTGACCCCGACGTCAATGGCCGAATGTCTCTCAACAACGGCCGACTGACAATTACAAATGTAAGTCAATAACGAGGTCAATAATGAGGTCAGTTGCTTGTATAGACTTGATGAGTCGTCTATAGATTCGTGCTGTAGACCTCGTACTACATTCACATATCTCATAGGGACGGTGCTCTTACAGACGTGTGCTAGACAGAGAATCTCAAATTACCTTACATCATTTCGAGACATTTATTAAATCCTTTATATTTACTCATGGCGTCTGATACTGATTGTTTGCTTGCTTGCCGAAAAAAACTTTGGATCGATTCTTAACCCACTTGCCCAAAGCGAGCTCAAATTTCACAGGCAGACTCATGCCAACGATAAAAATGATCTTTAAAAATTTCAGATCGATCATCTGTACTGTAATTAAATACATGAATTTTTAGATTATTTCTATTAATCTATAAGTTAATCTTTGTGCTAGTGTCCAAGTGCGTATTATATTGAACAACCTTTTTAATATTTTCCTGTCACGCGGTGCGTTGCGTATTATATTGACGATCCTTTTTTAAAATATATTCCCGATCTGTAAATGTTTATGCTAATCTGTCACGCGATGCGCAATACATTAAACGTCTTTTTACAAACCTTTTCCCGTGATCAAATCTAGCTGAAATTTAGCAGGCAGATTGTAGTAGTTTTGGTGGTGGTGTTTCTTTTTACTATAAATCTTTTATATTTGAGACATAACTAAAATTGCGGGTTTTTGAAATGTCGTGCGATGCGTAATGTAATGAACATGACATACTTTCAGTTGTGTCTCGTATCTAAAGGACTTTTTTTTTTACATATTATTTAATTTAAAGTCAATGTTAAATTAAGACGCATATAGACTACTGGCGTAGTGTAGTTTGTGTCACGTACCTCTCACATAGCTGATATACAGCTGTGGTTAAACATACGTGTTTGTGATCTACTGGTAGTTTGATGGTTAGTTTCACTGACAGTGTGTTAATGAACGTGTAGGTCTCTAACGTGTTGATGTGTTTCACAGCCTGATCCTGTCAAAGATTCAGGGACGTACACGTGTGAGGCAAGCAACAAGTTCGGAAGTGTGCTGTCAAGTCCCATCCAAGTCTCTTATGGATGTGAGTAGCGTACATGTATCTGACTATACACGTTGTGGTATCTGTCCTTTAGGACAGTGCGTCTCAAAGTGGTGGTCCAGGGAACGGTTTCCCGTCCGTGGGCCATCCGCTACTGGTCCGCAGAAGTTATGAAGAAAAGTTAAAAAATAAGAAATATAATTCTCCGTTTCCAACTCTATAGAATATATCATAATTTCAGCAAATAAAATAAAACAAATGATTTTTTTTTAAAAAAATACATTTCGCTACCACGTCATTCGAGTTAAAATGGTGGATCGGTCCCTGGAGCATTAGAAAAATTCCTGCCGGTCCACCATACTAAAACGTTTGAGAAGCACTGTTTTATGACATCTTATTGTTGATTATACGAACTGACAGTAGATACATTCAGAAACCACAGAAGAGTTTGGAGATTATTTATTTCAAAATTTATGCTTTAAAAATGAAAAAAAAGAAGAAAAAATTAAAGGTTTTTTAAAACTATAAATTCCTTATAGATGAGACACTACTAAAAGTAATGATTGTGTTAAATATAATACGTATAGCGCAACAAACATTTACAGACTGAACGTGACTGAACTCCCCTTGCTGTAAAACACGGAGATGTGGTCATCGATGGCTGGCGTGAACTCCAGTGACCAGTGGAGGTCAACTATAGCAGACCGCTACATGAAGATATATAGAGATAAACTAAAAATTCATTAATTTAATTACGGTATATTTGATCGATCTAACATTCAATACAATGTGTTTTTAGGGGACACAAGCCTATGCGCAAAATTTCAGTTCGATAGCATCACTGAAATTGGGTCATTTTTTAATTTTATTTTTTCCGCCCGACCTACCACGACAGACAAGAGTGTGAAGTTAATATAAGGGATTTAAAAAAAAAACACGAGCATACATACGAAAATTAGCGTCATAGTTTAGGAAACAAGACTCAAATCCTCCATTTTTTTAAAACGAACACTGGGGGGGGGGGGGAATCCTCCCTCCCAAATTCTCGAGGACGAATCTGTTGAGCCTGAAAGAAAAAAAACAGACAATCCAAATCAACAGTCATCTTAATTAGTTCGGATAATTGACTTATTCTCTATTCAGGTAACCTCAGTTCCATTGTTGTTTTATACAAAAAGTACAAAGTGCAAAAATTCTTGTATTGGTCAGATATTGGTCAGTTTCCAAATGTCAAGCCAAGCCAGGTGGATGCTGTCATGTACATGGGCATTGAGATCACGTGTCAAGTTCCTATCCACAACACAGGTCAGTGAAGTTAGCCTTTATCTATAACTCATGGGCTAGAGGTCAGTGAAGTTAGCCATTATCTATAACTCATGGGCTAGAGGTCAGTGAAGTTAGCCCTTAACTATAATTCATGGGCTAGAGGTCAGTGAAGTTAGCCCTTAACCATTAGTCATGGGCTAGCGGTCAGTCAAGTTAGACTTTAACCATTAGTCATTGGCTAGAGGTCAATCAAGTTAGCCTTTAACTATAACTCATTGGCTACTTTTTATTCTAATTGACGTTTAACAAGTGCAATCAATAAATCTAGTTAGTACCAAACCATAATTCATGATCTCAGCCATTTTTACAATGTTCACTATTCTAGCAACATGATTTGGTCCGACTGATAACAACTAAAAAACGTTATGCTTGGCTTCTTCGGTACTTTTTGAAAAGACAAGTTTTAAAAATAATCTGGTGACCATTGCTCCAATTGTATTTGTCCTACTGTACCACAGAACTCAGGTACAACTGGTACAAGTCGAATAACAGCTGTATTTGTCCTATTGTACCACAGATCTCAGGTACAACTGTTACACCTCCCATTATAACTGTATTTGTCATACTGTACCACAGAACTCAGGTACAACTGGTAAAAGTCCCATAACAACTGTATTTGTCCTACTGTACCACAAAACTCAGGTATAACTGGTACAAGTTCAATAACAACTGTATTTGTCCTACTGTACCACAGATCTCAGGTACAACTGTTACACATCACATTATAACTGTATTTGTCCTACTGTACCACAGATCTCAGGTACAACTGGTACACTTCCCATTATAACTGTATTTGTCCTACTGCACCACAGATCTCAGTTACAACTGGTACAATTCCCATTATAACTGTATGTGTCCTACTGTACCACAGATCTCAGGTACAACTGGTACAAGTCCAATAACAACTTCATCAGACCAGAGTTCAACCCTCAGTTCTTTCTCTCCAGGAGTGGCAAGCTGTACATCTCAGAGGTCCAAGCGGCTGACCAGTGAGTAGTCCAAGAATGTTGAAATAATCAATTGGTAGAAGAGATATGAAATACAAATGTGATCATTTGATAGTATTCAATTGGGGTATTTCTTAGTTCATACAATTTAATATGTTTTCATTAATTTATAGACCGACAAAATAATTTAGTTAAATGTTTAACATGTCTCGAAACGATTAACTATCTCAACTTTCTTTTCCAATAGGAACATTTTAGGACTGATTATTGTAAAGCAATTAAACACTTACTATTTGATTTTTGTTAAACAACTTTTGTAGCCAATTAAAATTGTATTTGTTTACCAATAGATGTATTGTAACTACCTTGTACCAAATGTATTCAATATCAGAAACAGTAGGAACTTTAAAGAATTTCTCACTCATTGCGGAAAACACCAATTTATGGGCTGCTCCTACACATTTCCACGACAATATAACTGAGCCGCGTTATCCGCGTGTTCTTTTGTGGGATCTTTAACTCTATGGCGATGGCATTAGCTTTAAATAATTAAAAGTGAAAAGTGGATCCAAATTGATATAGTAAATGCTGTTAGTAGTGTTAGTCACTCTTTAATCTTTTAGTTCCTGCCTACAAGTATATGGTTACAGTTTTCTATGCTTAAACCTCGTGATGTTATTTTTTTCAGTTTAACACGATGAACAATATAAATATGTGTCATTATCGGACGCACATGTTTAAGAAACCAAATTTATTTATTTTCCCACCAGAGACGAATACTTTTGTATTGTGTTCATGGCCCCAAAGTCTGGCCAAGAGTTGACCGGAACACAGCCCCCGTCTCGGACATCATTAGGGATTGATCTGAAAGTTAGGGGAGAAAGTGAGGGCATCTTTTTTTTTTTTGCGTGGGTGTGTTTGTTTGTTTGTGTGTGTGTGTGTGCGTGCGTGCGTGCGTGCGCGCGCGCGCGCGTGTGTGTGTGTGTGTGTGTGCATATTTGTTTGTGCGCTTGTTTGTGCGCCTGTGTGTGTGTGTTATATGTGTGCGCATTAGATTATTTGTTTGTTAGTTAATGTTAATGCTGAGAATGACATCCGAAAGTCAAACCGTTTATTTCATGAATTGTTTCTAGACGCCAACACGTACGGACCAGACATACAGAACAAATTCCCCCAGTATTTCCCCAGTGTTCCCATGGCAGGGGAAGACGTCGAGATGGAATGTCTCGCCTATGGAAGGTAAGACGCAAAGGGAGAAGAGAACATTAAAAATATTTCTTTTCACTGATCGGGGCTGATTGGACAATTCTAAACCATAACTTTATGGGTATATGATCAGGGACCAGGGTTACATTATTCATCTTTTTATAAGTTATGTCTAATTGCAGTCGGACCTCTCTAAGTCGAACTCAAGGGGACGGAAAAAAATTGGACTTGCGGAATTCTTGAGTTATGGAAAATGGCGTTATAGGCGAATAATTAGGCCGGGACCTAACAATTCGTTGTAGCGACGTATTGACTTAGGGAAGTTCGATTTAGTGAGGTCTGACTGTATAAGCTTTAAGGATAGTTAGAAATTTAAGAACACTTTCTTTACCGTGTATTTGAAGTGCTATAGTCTTTAAATTTTATATCAAAGTCAAAAATGTTTGTTTAATTAACTTTTCACTAACTTACTAAAGGAGAAGGCACACATTTAAGTATAGATGATTTGTATCCGTTACAGTCGTTATTTTCTTTAAGTTTTTTGGGAAATCTACTGGAGAATATTCAAAACTGACAAGAGTAACACCATTAGTTAAATCATTAAACCTTGAAACACTAGAGGATAGAAGAACCAAGAGTAAATTAGTAATTATACATAATAGGCAATTAATTCTAATTTAGAAATACAACACAAAGATAAATTAATACAACCCTCAAATAGACATAAAGATAAAAACACCTTTCTTATTCCATATGCAAGAACAAACACATACAAGTTTTCTTTCTTTCCGTCCGGTATTCGGGCGTGGATGGGTTGCCTGAAGAAACCAGGAAAGCCAACACTTTATCATCATTTAAAACTCTAGTAAGAATGCAGGACTAAACACAAACCATAGAAATACGTATGACGCAATAATCTTCTGTACAGAAGGAGCGTCTGTAACATATAAGATAAGATAAGATAAGAAACACTTTATTTTCCTTATTATTTTAAACTGGGATTTCTTTTGACTAACAATAATACAACCAATTGTAATTCTTATAAACAACAGAAATGTTGTAGTGAATTGAATATAAAGTTGACTGTAGATTGTCTGAAGATGTCACGACCTAGGCGTATTTAATTTACCACATCTCTTGAATAAACCAACAAAGGTTGAGTTAGAGAAATGAAGAAACATAACATCTCATTTTATCGTCTTTTTCAAGCAATCCGGCGTCAGGTGATTGATGTCAACATTCTGTAAGGAATGCATCCTTAATTCGCGGAAAATCAAAGCTTATGTATTCATGTGTGCTTCTGTGGTATAATTACCACCTCTGTGGTATAATTACCACTTCTGTAATATAATTACCACTTCTGTGGTATAATTACCACTTCTGTAATATAATTACCACTTCTGTGGTATAATTACCACTTCTGTGGTATAATTACCACTTCTGTGGTATAATTACCACTTCTGTGGTATAATTACCACTTCTGTAATATAATTACCACTTCTGTGGTATAATTACAGGGGAGAATTCGAAACAAAGTTTTGACACTTTTTATAATAATAAAAAAGCACTATGCATAGACTTTCCTGCCTAGTCTATTCATCCACTAGTGGTAAGGGTTGAACATAGACTTTCCTGTCTAGTCTCAACATCCACTAGTGGTAAGGGTTGAACATAGACTTTCCTGTCTAGTCTCAACATCCACTAGTGGTAAGGGTTGAACATAGACTTTCCTGTCTAGTATCTACATCCACTAGTGGTTATAGGGCCAAAATCGTTTTCTAATGTTTGTATTCTTACATTCTATAATGGTATGCCTACTGCGTAAGATTTTCATTACTTTTTTTTTTTTAAGCCTAGACTTCGGGTAACAGCAAAACGATTTTATGAGAAGCGTTCGGAAAAAATCGACATTTTTTTTACTTGACTATAAAATTAAATGGGTTAGATGGGCTGAGTTCACCTGGTGGGCAATGTTTCCTCTAAGGTCCGTTGGTCCGTGTTGGTCTATTTTGGTCCATGTCGGTCAATCTTGGTCCTCGGCGTCAGTCAGATATATGTCCGACCGCGCAGCTTAAACGGAACATTGCTGTTGGGTTTTTTTCACAGGCATCGTCAATTCTAGCGGCTGAGTAACGAATTCAAAAGTCCTCCGCTGACCTGGAGAGGGATGGGCGCCGCCAGTGTCTATTAAGCCCGGGAACGTTCTAATGGAAACATTAGAATCGAAAAAAGAGGTTATGGGACTAAAAAAAAAAGCATCAATTCTTAGCCCGCCACTAAAAATAACATCTATATCATCCAGACTTTGGTGAGCCTTCAATTAAAAGTGTGTTTTTAGCGCATTTTCGAGATGTCGAAATCGCTATTGCCCCCGTTTTGTCCGTCTGTCTGTCATCACCATGATCACAGGATCCATAAGTCCTAGACCCATGATGTATATATGTTTTTTGTATGTCCTGACCTGCCATTGGTGCATCAACACTCAGTTACTCGATCCGTTAAAAAACCCCGTTAAAACTACCAAAAAACTTTGCGAATCGAGAGTTAACACTGGCACAAGGAACGGGCGCCATTGCCGGAAGTCGAATACATAGTTTTTCAAGCATTCAAGAGTGGTGTGAAATCGTGCAAAAGAATTAATTAGTGTTTTTTTTAGTTGACGTCATTAAAATATGTGTAAAAGTTTAGAGATTTTTACTTCATCATTTGTGGTGACTTGTAGTTAGATTAAAGAGAAAATAAAAAATTATAAAATGTAAAGAAATGACTTTTAAATAAATTTTTTTCAGGTATATTCATTACACAAGAAAATTCATAAATATATGTCTAAAATCTAAACACAATTAGTGATAACTACATAATGCTGATATCTAACATAAGTACTGATACACAATACGAAAATGCGCTAACACGTCCTGAGTCCAAAAAGGGACCAGGCTTAACATGATTTTTTCCATATCTCCAGGCTTCCGTTGTACTATTCATGGGTCAGAGAAGACGGTCCCCTAAACCCCAGGGCCTATCTGAGAGATCATGACCGTGTGCTGGTGCTGCCCGGTGCACGGTTTGAGGACACCGGCGCTTACACGTGTGTCGTGAGAAACGAGAGAAATTACGCCAACAAAACTGTTTTTCTTCAGCTTAATGGTAATCATATGTATTCAACTAATCAATGAGCAGATGGGGCCGAACTTAAGGTTAAATCAAAAAAACAGATTTGATCTAATCTTTCCCATTGGGGGCCGTCCATAAATGACGTCACGCACCTAGTGTGGAGGTCACATTTTTGTGACGATGCGTGACGAGGGGAAGGGAGAGGAGTTGAAGAAATGTGACGTCACAACAAAAGAGTAACTTTAAATAGAACTTCCACTGATATATTTTGTCACTTACAATTTATTTAATGACTTTTTAATAATTTTTTTATATATAAATCAGTGCTTCTCAAAGTGCCAGTCGATAGGCCAAGTAATTAAGACATGAAAATTAAATCTAATTATAATCCTTAAATTTGAGAACCCACAAGAGAACGTATGAAATTGTTATCCCGCGTCGTTTGATTTGACATCAGTGAAACAGTTGTTTAGTTATGTGACGTACAATTGTAGCCCGTTTTTACTATTATTCACCATCCAATTATTTCACTCCACAGGCCACCCACTATTTCCTTACCCTCTACAGAACCAGCATGTAGATGAGGGAAGCAGATTTCAATGGACTTGTAACGCCCTGGGGGCCCCCAAACCAACATATCTCTGGTATAAAGATGGTCAAATCGTGGCCACGGATGCAGCACTTGGGGTTAAGGTGAGTGATCCATGATTGTGCATGTTGTAGGTTTGGGTTAAGGTGAGTGATCCATGATTGTGCATGTTGTAGGTTTGGGTTAAGGTGAGTGATCCATGATTATGCATGTTGTAGGTTTGGGTTAAGGTGAGTGATCCATGATTGTGCATGTTGTAGGTTTGGGTTAAGGTGAGTGATCCATGATTGTGCATCTTGTGGGTTTGGGTTAAGGTGAGTGCATCCATTATTGTGCATTCTGTATGATTGGGTTAAGGTGAGTGGATAATTAATGACTATGAATTTAACTATAATCTCATGACTTGTGTGTTGTGTTTAATGACTATGACTTTAACTGTTTAATTGTGTGTTGTGTTTGATGACTGCAGGTCAACAGAAACATCCTGACCATTGAGAAGGTTGAGGCCAGCAAACATAACGGCATGTACCAATGTGACGCCGCTAACTCCTACGGTCTGGCCAGGTCTAGTGCACAGCTAAGGGCCCTTTGTAAGTAGGTCAGTTTGCTGTCTTTCCATTGGGCGCAGTATCTTTTCATATGTACTAGGCCAAGAACCTGGAGTACAAAATATTGCACCTCCTTAAATGTAATAGTTTCAGACTTTGTTGCAAGCTAAATGGGTGTGAGGGAACATGACTGATTCTCTCCCCTTACCACCCAAATGACATCTAATAATATATTTAAGCAGAAATTGTTAGGGCGTACAAAAAAAAAATAAAGCTGTAATATTTTATTTAAATTTTTTGAAAACCTAGCACAATTTAGCAAGAGCACAATAAATGTTTTTACAAAAGTTTTCAACTTTCAGCCTTTGCGCCAACGTTTGCCAGGAGCCCCGTGGAGACCACCAAACAGGCAGCTGAAGGCGGGAATGTGACGATAGCTTGCAAGCCCCAGGCAGCCCCTCGGGCAAACATTACCTGGCTCAGGAATGGCCTTCAGGTTGGCCGAGTGCTGCCCAGTGGGGCCCTTGAACTGACGTCACTGTCACAGGCTGACTCAGGCATCTACACGTGTGTGGCTGTCAATGGCCTGGGAGAGGCGCAGTCCAGTTGTATGCTTACAGTTCAAGGTAAGTCAATTGTCTGGGAGAGGTGCAGTCCAGTTGAATGCTTACAGTACAAGGTTAGTCAATGGTCTCATGGGAGAGGTGCAGTCCAGTTGTATGCTTACAGTACAAGGTAAGTCAATGGTCTGGGAGAGGTCAGTCTAGTTGTATGCTTACAGTACAAGGTTAGTCAATGGTCTGGGAGAGGTCAGTCCAGTTGTATGCTTACAGTACAAGGTTAGTCAATGGTCTGGGAGAGGTCAGTCTAGTTGTATGCTTACAGTACAAGGTAAGTCAATGGTTTGGGAGAGGTGCAGTCCAGTTGTATGCTTACAGTACAAGGTAAGTCAATGGTCTCATGGGAGAGGTGCAGTCCAGTTGTATGCTTACAGTACAAGGTTAGTCAATGGTCTGGGAGAGGTGCAGTCCAGTTGTATGCTTACAGTACAAGGTTAGGTGATGTGCGGTTGCACCCCTTTTAATACATCTCATGATTAAATTTATTACTTCAGCTCTTTTTGGTTTTACCTAGTGGAATTATTGAATCAGAGTTCAAATACAATAATTTGTAAGTAAATTTATAAGGTATAGTTTATTTTATTTTATTATCAAATATTGTATGAAATATAACACGTATGGAAATAAACCATGAAGTCTATCACTGAAGATTACATCAACAAATCTTAGTCATTAGAAAATATTTAAAAACAGTGACATTTATTAGAACGCCGGAGAGTAACTCTTAATTTGATGCTCTAGGAAAGACGGTGTTGTCTGAAAGACCAGCAGATTTGTCAGTGGAACAAAACTCTACAGCAGTCTTACCGTGCAAGGCGTCCTATGACAGGAGTATGATGGAAGTCACGTATTCATGGTTACTCTACTCTCATGCCATTGATTTCAGTCTGACTGGCTTTGAGAGGGCCCATTACTCCATGGTGAGTGGCTTACTCATTACATTTTGAAATTATTGCTATGATGTATAGAAACTAGAAACTATTATTTTAACAGAGACTAGATGATTTTCATTAGTTTAGCGCAATAATTATTTCAATTGATTTTTTTTAAAGCAAGGAACAGACGATTTTTCTGAGTCTAAATCGAGAATTTTTTTTTTTTTAATCTGATCTCCTTTGTTACACTTAACTAACACTAATACTTTCAATGTTTTCTTAGCTTAAATTTCTAAAATCCCCAGCCATTCGCCTACAACCTAGAATCAGGAATGTTATACATCATGGCCGCCCAGTTCAGGCATGCTGGGATGTACACGTGTGTGGTCTCTACAGTGTCAGGGTCAATCTCAGCCAGCGCTTACGTCACAGTCAGAGGTGTTTGAATTTACAGATTGTTTATTAAGATTCTTTTGATCAATTTATTTAAACTATCCTTTTTTTAAAAAAAACAATATCTTCTTATAAATTAATCATCATCGATGCATAGAAAATAAAATCCTCTTTTTGACAACCCACAGATCATTTCAAAACTCTCCTGAGTCTTCCCAGGTTCAAGACAATCATACACTTTATCCAAATTTAAAACAGACTTTAAGTTACTGGGCTTTATTTTATTTAATTTTTTATATATATTTATTTTTATTTTCATACTTATAAAAAAATTTTCTTCAGGTTTTAAATGTCATTGAAACATAAATCGTTTTGTTTAAAAATCCAAACCTACTAGTGTCGAGGCAGATTCTCTCTTTTCAAGTCTTCCCAGTATCAATCCAGTTTTGGCAGATTCTCTCTTTTCAAGTCTTCCCAGTATCAATCCAGTTTTACACTTAGATTTATTTGCCGTTTTAAATTATGTTTTATCAGATTGTGTTGCCTTAAAATTGAAATTAATTTCTTTTGTGGTTAAAATATTTATGTTTGTTTTATAAGATGAAAAACAATTTAATAGTTAACATCCTGGATACCTCAATGCACCCCCATGTGATAACATCATACATACCTCAATGCACCCCCATGTGATAACATCATACATACCTCAATGCACCCCCATGTGATAACATCATACATACCTCAATGCTCCCCCATGTGATAACATACTTCTCCTTAATACCCATCACAAAGGTCCTCCTGGGGAGCCAATTGGCGTACATGTCAAACAAGCAAATGACCTTCAACCACAAAACCATAAGAACGTCGCCCTCTGGTGGCAGGATGGAGAGGTCAACGGTTATCCTGTGAATAAGTACACCATTGAATATTTGTCCATCTACGAGGACCACTGGACGTTGTTACAAGCAGGTATTTTCTAGATTGCTACACCTTTAAATCTACCAGTGCTTATTTTCAAATTTGATTATAATAGTGCCCTTAATAGTGCCACTTTTTTATTTAATGATTTATTCCAGAAATGAATGTCTTAAAATTGGTGAAACTAATTTCATAGAATCATAATCTATAATCTATTAGTCTCACATAACTACATAATTAAAGCCTTTTGTTCTATTTTTAAAATAATTTATTTGATACACTTTTACATAGCTGGCAGAGCTATAAAAAAAACTGGAGTTTAAGAAACAGAACTATATTTCTGTCCCTGGACACATGCAACACTTGGACTTAAATGATTTCACAGTTAGGTCAGCTGGCTTGAGTTAACTGATGGGGCTCTTGTTGATAACCTCTGGTCCACTTGAACAGAAATCTAACAATTTTTTTAGTCACATCATAATTTCACAATTTTAACGCATGGAATTGCCTTGTTTATACTAAAATTTCTCTGTAATATTTTGGAGGGGTGTTTGATATTACTATAAAAATAATGGCATATAGATTGTCTAATATATACAGCTAGTTTAACATGAAAAAGGTATCTCACTTCCCGCAGATATTCCTGTACAAGACACTACAATGGAGTTGTACCCGACTTGGAAGAAGTTCGACATCCTCGATGGCTTGTCTCCAGGTACAGCATATCAGTTTAGGGTCAAGGCTGGAAATGATCAAATTGGATATGGACCACCAAGTACTGGACCGTACAGTGAGTGAAATAACTTTTTTTCAAGCTTTTGGTAACATGGCTATTTTGGATAGTTTTGGGTAAAGAATTATCCTCGAATAAATCATTTAAGTTAGGTTGATTTTGATTTTAAAACCCTCCCAAAAGAAAATATTTAGATATTGTTTACAATTTATTTAAAACATTTATAGCAGTCCAAATTTTGTATAGTGACCACATTGGTCAGTTGAAAAAATGATTGATATAATTATTTATCCTCTTCAATTTGATAGAATTTATTCTTCTTCACATTATACAAAACCTGTTATACAAGTACATAAAAACTATCAGTTATTTTTTAATTATTTAAATTATTTATTACTATTTGGAAAACAGACTAGCTGCTTTTTATAAATTCTTTGGATTTTTTTTTCAAAAAGCAATAAAAAAAAACAGCATTGTTTACTTACATTATAAAACAAACATAATTATTTAAACACGATAGACTATTCTGCTGTTGATTTAAATATTCACATGTAACAAGTAGTAGTCTTTATTAAAATTGTAAATTTAAAGGTGTGATTTTGTTATCTTCTAATCTAATCATCAGTTATTCTTTTGAGCAAGTGTCAGTATTTATTTGTGTTGTAAATTTGACGAAGAGATTCAGTAAAATCCATTTGTTTTGACATCTTGTCTCCCCACAGAGTGGTACAACATGATGTCAGCACCCCCAATATTCAGCCCCCCAAACATTGGGGGAGGAGGAGGGAGTGTTGGTCAGTTGATCATCACCTGGAATGTGAGTCAAACTAATGGATTAAATGATTAACAAAGATGATTAACAAATGATTAAATGTCTTCTATTCTATGAAATGAAGTCAGTTATTTTTTGACAATGTAATCAAAATACATCTTTAGCTATGGCAACATTCAGTAGTTGATAAATTATTTTCTATCATCATATAATTTATATAGTTCAGAGGCATCACAAGGATTTGGGTGCTTTCCAATGGGAGGACGAGTAGCACTAATTGGTATTTTTATGAAGATAAATTGCATTACTGTGTGTATGATTTGCCAGGTGACTTTTGTAGATGACACATGAGAAGATGATGCCTTATTGCCATGACAGTTTTGTTTGTTTGTATTTTGTGGTGGGGGCTAGTTCTAGTCACCAATGGTTGGTGTATTATCTGTACTTTAAAAGTAGTTTGCTAAATACTTTTTTATAGCGAATTTAGGTTTTTACTGTTAATTGTCAGCTTTATATATATGTGCCTCAATTAATTTACTTTGAAACTATTTCACTTCCAGCCTCTACCTAGGAGCCAGTGGGGTGGCACCAACCTTAGGTATGTGGTGTATTTCAGGTTGAAAAAAGAGGAGAACAGCAACCATAAGTGGGAGATGGTAAGACATGACCTTGAAATTATTTCACAACTTTTTCCTGGTATTTGTTTTTATTATTTTAAGAATTTTATGTGATATAATGCAAACAACCTTGTTATGAGAGATTTATATTAAACACAAATGTATTGACAGCTGAATGATTTCTAAAACAATTGTCCTAGTGTTATACTGAACAAAAATATGCAAAGGTTGTCATAAATAAGAATCTCCAAATTTAAAATAAAAAAACTTATTTCATTCTAGCAGAAATGTGATTTCCTTCCATGAGTTTATGTTTGACTAAATAATTGTTTTTGTCTAATCCTTACCTATATCGGTTGTCATATATATGGGGATACAAGTTATTTTTGTCAACCAACTAACAATTCCTAAAAAATTATAAAGTTTGCCTAATGTGTCACCCATCCTTTTAAAGGAAAAGAAATATACATTCTCTTCCAAAACAACTCTAAGAGTGCCAAAAGCTTTAATGTTTATTCCATTTAACTTTCATGCCACAGTCAGGGGAGCTAACAGAGACCTACTTCCAGACAGTTGTGGGCACACAGTATTACTACACTGAGTATGAGGTCAAAGTTCAGGCTATCAATGACAAAGGCAGTGGCCCAAATTCTACTGTTGTTATAGTTTATTCTGCAGAGGACAGTAAGTTGAAATTCCTTTTAAAGAAACAAGTAATGTGCTATTTTCTTAGATGCAAACCATTTAGTTTTTATTATTCACCAAAATTGATATTATATTTCTTTGATTACCATGACATCTACAATTGTTATATGTATAAAATATTATCTTTAGTTGGCATGACACATTGAAAATTATACAAATAACTTCATCTGATTGATATTCATATCAAGTAATGTCACAAGAATCCATTAAAGGCCATTGAATTAGGTATTATAAAATGCCAAACTCTTTAAGTTTTTCCTCATTCACTATATTGAAATTGAATTGTGCACTCAGGTGGCGTACCGATGTTCAACGGTTCGAATCCATGTGAAGGCAAGTATTTGTTGCCAGGGCTTAGGACGTCCCCGAGTCCACCCAGCTCTGAATTGATACCTAACATTATTTTGGGAAACAAAGATGGCTGGGTAATGTGTGGAATCCTCATAGCCAAGGCCTGCGAACGCTCCATCACTTGCAAACAGACCGGAATGGTCTGTGGACGCAATAATCTTCTGTAAAGGAGGAGCGTCTGTATAGATAAGACTAAGACTAATTTATTCTGCCCTTCTCTTACACTACAGTGCCATCCAATGTCTCCCCAACTTACAGCGGATTCGAGGTGCTGAACGGCACGGCTGCTATCGTCCATTGGATACCAGTACCAAATACAAGAGAAGCTGCCAGAGGCACAGTCTTTGCTTATCAGGTCTGCCATGCTAATTTTAAAACCTAGTTGACTTTAATGATGAACATTCTTCTTGGTGGATTAGGCATAATTAAATAAATTGCTTTCATAATTATAAAAATTTGAAAATTATAACATCTTCTCATTAATTATTACTACACATAATTATTTTATCATTTATTAAATCAAGAAAGAATTTATAAATCTTTACATTGACTCTGTACATTTTGTTTGTCACACTTTCTTGAGTTTCTCATTAGCACTAAAAATATTAATTGCAATAACTTTTTAGCTGCATTTTAACAATTTCATTTTATTATAAACGAAGGAACCAAAGGCCCTATAAGCAATGAACATATTTTATTGTACACCGAGAAGTAGAAATTCATGTGACAAGTTTATAAGACATTAATTATCATTGTAAGTTTTAAAAAATTCAACCATGTATTTTAGGTTAACTATTGGGAAGAACCAACGACCTTGTGCATCGGGACCAATGAGCATCATGCTTTGTTTAACCGTTACTATGGCAACGCATCTAGTGGGTTACTCATAGGCATGGAGCCAGAGGGACATTACTGCTTCAACCTTCAGTTCATCAACCACGCTGGCATGGGACCCAAGACAGACAACTACAACTTCAACTTAAACCTAAGAGGTGTGAGACGAGAGTTTGACAATATCTTAGGTTTTTAGCGAATTTTCGAGATGTCGAAATCGCTATTGCCCCCGTTTTGTCCGTCTGTCTGTCATCACCATGATCACAGGATCCATAAGTCCTAGACCCATGATGTATATATGTTTTTTGTATGTCCTGACCTGCCATTGGTGCATCAACACTCAGTTACTCGATCCGTTAAAAAACCCCGTTAAAACTACCAAAAAACTTTGCGAATCGAGAGTTAACACTGGCACAAGGAACGGGCGCCATTGCCGGAAGTCGAATACATAGTTTTTCAAGCATTCAAGAGTGGTGTGAAATCGTGCAAAAGAATTAATTAGTGTTTTTTTTAGTTGACGTCATTAAAATATGTGTAAAAGTTTAGAGATTTTTACTTCATCATTTGTGGTGACTTGTAGTTAGATTAAAGAGAAAATAAAAAATTATAAAATGTAAAGAAATGACTTTTAAATAAATTTTTTTCAGGTATATTCATTACACAAGAAAATTCATAAATATATGTCTAAAATCTAAACACAATTAGTGATAACTACATAATGCTGATATCTAACATAAGTACTGATACACAATACGAAAATGCGCTAACACGTCCTGAGTCCAAAAAGGGACCAGGCTTAACATGATTTTTTTTTGTGTGTCCCATAACCTTGTGGTGGTAAGGGGTTTCTAATGTTTAGAGCATTCTCAGGGCTTGGTAGACTTTGGCAGCACTCATCTCCTCCCCAGATCAGCGGAGGTCTTTTTAACGATAGTCATTCATCAACATGTTTTATTGTGGCTACAACGTGGGCTAAATCCCAGGCCCCTCAGCTTGTGAGGCGGGCGCACTATTGACTTCACTATCCAGCAGGATATGAGGCTGCTTTTTTTTTAAATTAAAATTTTAATTTTTAAATGCCTCTCTCATTCTTCTAATTGTCTCAATGTTTATAAATACAATGATCAGTTTTTAATTAGACCTGTGCCGCTACCATCTTTTGAAATATTTCAAAATTGAAAAACGCAATTTTCAGCTTTTTAAAATGATAAAATAATTTAATTTAAATGTATTAATAGTGATTACAGGAGAGTTAAATACCTTGGCCCCAACCCCCCCCCCCCACACACACACACCACACACAATACTCTTTATCTCCTTTTTCATCTTTATATGCATTTTAAAGATAATAAAAAATAATTGTGTAAAAAGTTTCAAATTATTGGTCTGATGTAAACACTTTAAATATTTACAGCTTTTAAATTTGTACAATGGTTATTATTTCAGCTCCTGGCTACTACCCAGAGTATGTGTCTGTTATGTCACATGGTAATGACAGTGTCCGGATTGAGTGGAGAGGAGTTTCTGTCCATGTTGGTGAAGAGCATATTGTGGGATATAAGGTAAGTCCTTCTAGAGTCCAGAGTTCTTGAACCTGCCTTATAAGCCTTTAAATTTTGTGAGGAATTCTTATCTAAAGGGAAGTAACTCAGTTTTTTTTTTTTTAATAATTTAAAAATAACATTCATTCGAGTGTACATTGGCATAGAAAATTGTATGGTGATGAGTTGTACAAAAATAAAAGAATAAAGTAAAGGTACATAAATTCTTTTCTTGAAAATAAATAGAACATTTTTAGCAAAGAATATGTTTTGAAATTCTGCTGCTTGATCACTTTTTTTCAATAATTTTAATACACTTCACGGAGGTGTAGCTAGGGATTTCGGGTATCAGGGGGCAGGGGTGGTGGGGGTTGGCCTCTTTTGGGGCTCAGGGGTCTGGGCCTCTTTGGGGGCCCCATAATTTTGACCAATGGCGTAATATATAATATTAAATTATTTTTTTAAAAAGTATTTTCTGACACTCCTTTGGGGCCCCCCTCAAGTGGGGGCCTGGGGGGATTTTCAAATTTGGACCCCCCCTCCCCTTCTAGCTAAGCCACTGACACTTTAATTATGATTAAACATACAAAATGAATGTCTAGTCCTATGAGAGTTTGCATAATTTTTTCACTCCTACAGGCCTGGTGGTGGGATGTCAGGGAAGACATCAGGTCAGCAAAAATTGAAGTGTTTGACAAGACAGGGACAGGGGTGCTGCATGGCATCCAGCCAGATGTCATCTACAAGGTCAGGGTTCTGGGGTACAGCATCGGTGGGGACGGAAGGAAGAGCCCCGGCGTCTTCTTTACTTTAGGTGAGCTGGCCACTAAGGAGGTTGACCCATACTGTTATTCTGTCCACTGAGAAATAAGGAGTAAATAGTTTTTTTGTTTTCAGTGTCAAAAGTTGGTTCAATGAGGAGAGCTTGTATTAGTGACACCTCTTCTTACAACAGAGTTTAGGAAAAGGAGGCTTTTAATTTTTAAAATCCTACTAATTTATGTTCATTTAAATTTGATTAGAGCAAGGATATAACAAGTAACATGACCAGGGGTTGTGCTGATTAGGAGCAACCATCATTTTTCTCCACCTCGGTGGGCAAAAAATATATGCACTATAATGTCAAATAGTGTCTAGCAAGCCTGAGAATGCTATAATGGAAACATTAGAACCCCCTATGACCTCAAAAGGAGGTTATGGGACCACAAAATAAAAAAAGTAAAATAAGCTACCCCCACCCATTACCACGTTTCTTTCATAGGGAGAGAAAATATTCAGCATTGGTAGACTTCCCGTTCCCTTCACAATGGTTTTGGTTATTGATTGCCTCTGTCTGGGTTACCAAGGAAATCTTTTATAATATCAAAACTGTTTTAAAAATGAAAGAAGTTATTTCTCTACTTAATCATAACAACAACGAAATACCATGATGCCAACAGGAATTGCTTACACAATTTGCCTGTTAATTTTATTGGATAATTAGAGGTGGGGGGGGGGGGCTGGTTTTATTGTGGATTTGAGCTCGGTTTGAGAAGTTATGTCTATCTATTTATAGATGAAGTTTACATTCTTTCTCTGAATCTGTGTAAAAAAGAAAACAAAGTGAATGAAAAAATAAGTATGAAACATTGATGCTTTGACAATAATGATAATAATAATAAATAGATAATTTATGTGGTGCTGTATCCCATTAAGGACCTGGGATCAGATACTTTATGTAGTGCTGTATCCCATTAAGGAACTGGGATCAGATACTTTATGTATTGCTGTATCCCGTTAAGGAACTGGGATCACAGCGCTTTACACAAGTGTAGTAACAAACATATAAATAATAAATTAGCATTCATACCATAACAACCACAGTAATTATAGTACATAAAACTAAAAGCTACGTTAATCATTAAAAGAAATGATGTTTCATTAATTTTGAAACTACTAGAGTTGCTGTTATACTGCCTCCTAATTCACCCTCATCCCATCTGCACATTGAATATTGATATTTAGTAAATACAAATTTTAAACAAGTTTATGTCATATAAATTTACATGAAACTCAAGCATTGCACTTTTGCTGTGGTGTCTTTACTTGTACTTTATGTTTGTTTCAGGTGGTCAGTTGCCCTTTAACCCAGCCACTACAGAGGTCATGAACTCCTCCCCCAAAAGTCAAGACATTTCAATAGTTTTATCAATTTGTTTATTGTTTTTACATTTATCTCATAATTTTTGTTTAGCCGACTTGTTACCTTCATGAACCATTTACCTTATTTTATTTTATTTCATTCCTTTTTATTTACATTTTCAGTGATAATTTATTGTTTAAAAAAAACAATTTAATATAATTAAAACATCAAACACGCATTTAAGAATACTTTTTTAAGTGGTTAAAATGTTTTGTCTTATTTTTAACGATTCAAATGATATTTAAAGACAAATGTTATTGACTGTCAAAATTGTGTATAAAATCTGGCTGATAAGTTAAGATGTCATCAATTTGTTGACTTTAACTGTGAATAGAAATATTTAAGTCAACTTGCAATATAAATATTATCAAAAGTTCTGTTGATTATAACCCTGAAAGAAGTCACAATTATGAAAAGAGTTGAAGTGTTGACCTGCAAGTTATAGAATAGATTTCAAAAGGTTTGACAGCAATAGAAGGAAAACAAAATAAGTCTTTCCATTTTTAAAAAAATTTAAAAATTCTTAAATACTTAATAACATAACAAAAAGAAATCACTGTCAATTTTTTCTTTAAACCACCTGATTTCACCCATAAATCATGATTTATCATATTACTCTGTTTTATAAAGTGCCATTTTATCAATTAATTGTATGTATATATATATATACTGATTATGCACAACTGTACAAAATATTTTGGAAATATATATTTATATATATAAATTATCAAGTTTTTATTAATGCCAAAAATTTCCTTTTTTTAACTACAAAAAAAAAACAACAACAAAAAAAAAAAACGCATCTATTGATGTGTTGAGAATGTTATTGTAATGCCACTATGTTGAGTTTTCAGCCATTAACATTGACTGATTCACATGCTTAGAAATATTTGACTGGTCGAACTTTTGTTTACCTCCCCTTTCTCCCATCATCTGTCTACAAGAACCAATCAAATCAGGGATCAGACTTTGACAGAATCTCAACATGGCGCCACATTGACTAGACCCAACATATGTCTGACATGGCCCCACATTGACCAGACCCAACAAATGGTGTCTGACATGGCCCCACATTGACCAGACCCAACAAATGGTGTCTGACATGGCCCCACATTGACCAGACCCAACTAATGGTGTATGACATGGCCCCACATTGACAAGACCCAACAAATGGTGTCTGACATGGCCCCACATTGACAAGACCCAGACCCAACATATGTTGTCTGATAAGAAAACGTTGATTTTTCATGATTCAAACGACGATATATAGTGACGTCATATCTATGGTCTCTTACCACTCGGTGGTAGACTTGTGGCAGAAACAATGAAACCGATTAATAAAGTGAACGATTTTTTTTTTTTTTTTGTGGGAGGGGGAATCTGGGAGTGAAAGAATAACTTTGTCATGTAGAACGGCGGCAGATAAGCAGTGTGAAATGTGTGATAAAGGGCCGCTTTATCTTTTGAGTGTTCTTCTGGACTCGTGTGTTGCTCCCCATTCGGTATAGCACACTGTTTCCTCTATTGCACACCTTCTCCCTTCACACCTCAACCAAATAAAAACTGTTTACTGTTGACCTGCACCCATTTTGATGTTTTTCTGTTATTAATAACATCTGATGGGGTGGGTAAAGAATCAGAATGTTTCTAAAAATAGATAAACTTTTTTTTTTTTTTTTTAATTATTAATCGACACACAAAATGGGATGTAGATTATGTGCCTGTGTTTTTTTTCTCTATGCGCACGTCTTTAAAGCTGTATTACGTGGAAGTAGAATCATACATTGAACAGTTGTGGTGTGAAAAAATGTGTGGATTATAATATTTTTGTGTATGCTAAGCACATTAACACAATGAAAATTGATTCTCTCATATTGAAATTTCAATTGAATTGTTGACTAAATTATTTCAATTGTTTCAAAAATAAATTGTTATCTTATTACAGTCGTTGTTGACTTCAATACTCTAAAATGTTTCCATTGTTACAGCGCATGCGCATATCTTCTGCAAATGAAAGAAAACAATGATTGTAGAATTTTAAAATATAATAATACTGTACTTTTAATAGATTGAGGGTCTAAATGGGAACCATTTGCCGGTTAGTGACTAGAGGAGGGGGCGGTGGTGGGGTAGAGGAAACGGGAGAGGCTTAGTGTCAGATTGTTAAGGTAGTGAATGAGAAGAGATTAGGTACAGAGAGAAATGAGAGACTCAGCTGCCGGGGAAGGCAGTTGTTAGATGGGCAATTAGAGGGTTTATGTTAGAATTTGAATCATGAGGACATGGAGTAGGTTGCCTCTGAGATTTTAATATCTTTCGGTTGAGGGAAGGGCTGTGAAAGATATAAAGTGGGGAGGGGCGTAGCTACTATTAATGCCCTCTTAGATAGATGGAGTTCCCCCCTTCCTTTTTCCCCCGCAATCCCCTCGAAAAAAAATTATAACTGCAGTATATCGTGGGCGCTGCCCTTCAAAATTACACGAAAAAAAAAACATGACGTCTTTTGATGTCTATAAGACAAGTCCTATTGAAGAATTTAATCTTTTGATGTCTATAAGACAAGTCCTATTGAAGAATTTAATCTTTTGATGATTCTAAGAACAATCATAAATTAAATCTCCTTGCCAATAACCTCCAACATTGGGCCTTTCATTGGGAGTATTCGCATTTATTTTTCATGTTCCGAATAATGAAAAATTATAACTAATTCAAAACAATAAAATATGCTGTCACAACATTTTTAAAAAAAATATGTGGTTTTTTTTTAATATTTTTTTTTTAAAAACTAATTAATTTTATTTTTAAAAAGACTGTATGAAAAGTAGGCGATCTGTCAGTGCAGTTAAACTTAATTCAGTCTATAAACTAAAATCCCCATCATTATTTTTTAAACACTGTATATCCTGAAAATTCCGGATTGTCTTCTTTTTATTTGCTGGCTGCCAGTCGTCAGGGGCCAGGGGCGGATCATTCTAAGGTCGGCCCCCTTCTCTCACCCCTCCCACCCTCCTACCAGCGAGGGGAGTACATCCGGTCAAACAGAGTTAAGTTCTCACATCAACGGTTGTGATGACGTCCCCCCCCATCCCGGCTTCCCATAACAACATAAAACAGAATTGATAAGTTCCTTTATCTTACGTCAGTGGCGCAAGGAGGACATTAGTTAGGCGGCTGGGTAATGCGTGGAACCCTTATAGCCATGGCCTGTGAACGCTGCATTGCTTGCCAAAAGATCACCCATCATGGCCTGTGAACGCTGCATTGCTTGCCAAAAGATCACCCATCATGGTCTATGGACGCTGCATTGCTTGCCAAAAGATCACCCATCATGGTCTGTGAACGCTGCATTGCTTGCCAAAAGATCACCCATCATGGTCTGTGGACGCTGCATTGCTTGCCAAAAGATCACCCATCATGGTCTATGGACGCTGCATTGCTTGCCAAAAGATCACCCATCATGGTCTGTGGACGCTGCATTGCTTGCCAAAAGATCACCCATCATGGTCTGTGGACGCAATTTACTTCCGCATTTTCGTCTTTATATTTAAGAAAAAGATAAGTTTTTTTTTTTTTTTTTTTTTTTTTTTTTTGTGCGTCATTGTAGTCCAGGAACATGGATTTAATGATTGGTTACTACTAGATATTTACTGTCATTTCTCATTTCACGCCTTCCACTCCCATTGGATTAAACACACCTTTTAAAAGTATGTATTGGTGAAGATAAGCTATCACTAAAAATGAAGGGGACATAAAAAAGAACCAAAATGAATTTTAAAAATTGGTATATGATTCATGACGGTAATAAGTCTGACCAACAAAAATTAGGAAATAAATTCAAGAAAAAAGAAAGAGAGAATTATCTGGTATTGTTTGTACTCCAATAGTGCATTTTTGAAAAGCTTGGAAGAGGCGGTCGTTGGTAGTTATTTATAGACTACTTACTTACTATAAACAGAAACAACAATATGCTGATAATACACTTTAAGATTTGTGACAATCTCATACATTTAGTAAATTATGTCCCCAAAATTTCAACAAATATTTAAACGACCACTGCTTTATTGTTAGTTTTAAATAAAGTTCAATTACACTACATTTACCTGATTTTAGCTTATAATCCAAATATATCAGCTAAATTAGTAATATAAAAAGCATTCAATCAAATGTATGCAGGATTTCAATAACTAAAGGACAAAGTTTTCAGCCGGAGGCGTCACTTGGGGGGTATGGGGGTGCGGACAGCACCGGGTGGCACCATCCCAAGGGGTAACACCAAAATGTGAAATTCTGTATGTGTCCATTCTTTTGGCACCGGCAGACTCGGAGGAGGTCTATGGGGTAAGTCGTGAAAGGGTGACACCATGAGCTACTGCACTGCATGACAACAATCCTAGCGATGCATCTGCTTTTTTTTTTTTTTTTTTAATACTTTTTTAAAGCAAAGACGCATTAGGTCTTATACCATTTCTTGAACCAGAAATTAAAGCAGCAATAAAAATTTTTACAAAACCATAAATTTCTTCACGTCTGCCATGTTAGGTTATTTTAAAGACAAGACCTTTTCTATAAATGCGATATTTATTCTATGTCTTGGTTTGATTTCATTTCATCCCTTCCCAGCCAGTGTAACTTTGAATCATTTTTACCGTCATAACATCGCCCAATAAAGCGCGCCCCTGTCAGGCCACATCAACAAAACCAATTGACCTCAATCAAATAAGTGGACACAGTTGTTATCTAGACGCCATTGTTTTTGTGATAGCTTCCAAAATGGCGCTCTTGTGTTTCTAATGTGTGTTCTGATGTGTGAAGTCTGAAGTTTTATCATTTATATTTATGATACACACTAAAACGTAGAGTAATATCGTTTGAATAAACGTTGGCATATTTGCAGAGTTTGGCAACATATAATACAAAGCTATGTGAATTAAAGTTGATTTTTTTTAAAGAGGAGGGGGGGGGGTAAAAAACAACAAAATTCATTCAATATTCTGTAAAAACGAAATTCTCTATCGGAATCAGTATTTACAATTTAAAAGATCATACGCGTTTCCAAAAAGATAGAATATTTGATGTTTTGTGTAGTTTTAATTTGTTTTGTTTTTTTCATAGAATTAAAGTATTTATAGAGCAAAAACATTTACTGTTTGAACAAAATCAGGATTGTTTTGTCTATGGCATATCTTATCCTAATAATATAGTTTAGCGTTAAGCCTTTAGCCGCAACCTTGGTATACAGATCTGTTGATGGACGCGGGCAATGAATTTGATCATTTCAAAATTCTCATGAGATTTGGTTCAAGTTTAATCGAAGATTTAGCTTTGCAACACAAAGTCAACAGTAAATTATTTTTGTAATGTACTTAAATATGAAAACATTAATACAGTACTAAAATTATAATCTCAAGACGTGTTAGTGAGTTAAAGACATCCGTGTTTCGTTAATTGAACAATGAATATCAGGGTTATCGTTTGACCCATTCTTTGTCAGTAACAGAATTTCAAGTCACGTCTACAAGAAAGTATTTTATTTGAATTTCAGTACTAAAATAAAGTATTCTGTTTTCTTGATTACTCTTCTTTAAATAATAACGCATTTATAACAAGGATACACTTTATCGTAAGCAGTACCAAAACTTTGGTTGAGTGGCAATTGTCTGTTGTTAAGTATGGACTAAATGATCTCTATTGAATTTCTTGGAATATCGTCTACACATTGCCAAGACTTGAATCAATCAGCCCCATTACAGCGGATATGATTCTGTCACTATGCCGGGTTTTTATTTTGAATATCATCTTGGTAGGAGCTCAGCAAGTCAGTGGTTAGTGCCTTGTATTTGTAACAGCTGAAGATTGCCCCCTTGGGGGAGGGTTAGTTACCTTGGGTCAGAGTTACACTACGTACAATAAAAAAGTGAAATACATGTTGAGCATCTGGGATGAGAGTAATTTCCCTTAAAGTAAGGGTAAACTACTTGGATGGGAGTAATTTCCCTAAAAGTTAAATTTTAACCACAGGGGGGAGAATGATACCCCTCTGTATACAGTCTAAACCATTTTTAGACCAATTTTGTAGACATGTTGCACTTGTTGTAGGAACAAATGGTGTGGTCTTTGGTTAAGGTTAAATAAACATTTATTTTTTCGAGGTGAAGTCCCTTTGTAAGAGAGTTACGACCCTTTAAGTTAGTCTTAGTCAATAACACTAATAATTTATTTTTTTCTTGTCCAATCAAACACGATTACGGGTAAAACAAATATAACCAATAGAGTGATAAACAAATAACCCAAGAAACTCCACAATCTCTGAATACATTATTTTAAAAAATTCACTATTCCGTTTGTCCACGAGATTGAGTAAATTCGCTCGTTTCCCCTTTCATTTGTCCAGAATGTCCGCCCCCCTGGTTTAACTATGGCGGCCATTGCTACAATTTTGTCTTCAGTCCTGAGAGGACTTACCAGGAGGCGACAATCTCCTGTCAACGGGACATGTCCTATTTGGTCAGTATCAACTCACCAGGGGAACATACCTTCATTCAGACCTGGCTCAATACTCACGATGGCAACAGGTGAGATGCTTTCATCAGTTACACACACAGTGGCCAGTTTTTGTTAATACTGTGGTCAGTTGTTTTTGTGTTTTTTTAAATTTTGTCATGCAAAAACGAGTATCATTTTTTTTATTTTAATGTTCATGTTAAGGTGTTGTTTTTAGCGCATTTTCGAGAAGTCGAATGCGCTATTGCACCCGTTTTGTCCGTCCGTCTGTCATCACCCTCGATCTCAGCAACCATAAGTCCTAGACCCATGATGTATATATGTTTTTTGTATGTCCTGACCTGCCATTTGTGCATCAACACTCAGTTACTCGATCCGTTTAAAACCCCCGTTAAAACTACCAAAAAACATTGCGAATCGAGAGATAACACTGGCGCAGGCAACGGCACAAGAAAATTCATTAAAATATGTCTAAAATCTAAACACAATTACTGATAACTACATAATGCTGATATCTAACATAAGTACTGATACATAATACGAAAATGCGCTAACACGTCCTGAGTTCCAAAAGGGACCAGGCTTAACATGATTTTTTTTTCTTTTGTAACAAACCGTGTCAATAGCGAACTCCAGGTCAAGGCCACCGAAATATTTGACCAATCGCATTCTTTCTTCGGGCTTCAATCGGGTCACTAGGGTCAGAGGGTCGTCCCTATCGTCAAATGAATTTCGAAGTTAGATTAAGGATTTTAAAAAAAAAACAGACATTATTAATAATTAATATCGGAATTATATTTTATGTATTTTAATAACAATTTAATCTCCTTTATTTAATTAACTTTATTTATAATTCGTTAATTTTTTTTATCGCTGCCAGTTGAAAACATAACGTGTGAATGGACAGCAACGAAATACACATTTAATGACATTTATAATCTGAAAAGATCCAATTAAAATGATCTAATGGAAATGTGCATGATATTTTATCCATTTAAAAATCCCATTCAGAATGTTACTATTATAATATCCTTTTTACTTTTTTTCAAAATTGAACTTAACTAATTCNTTTTTTTTTGTTGACGTCATTAGAATATGTGTAAAAGTTTAGAGAGTTTTACGTCATCATTTGTGGTGACTTCAATCAAGATCTTAGCGGCCCAGGGGCAGAAATTGAAAACTTTTTCGAAACAAGCTTCAACATTCAACTACTTTCAACAAGATTGGCAACCACGATCTATCAAACAACAATTGATGGAGTATTTGGGCGATTAGCTGATTACAATTTAGAATGTTTCATTTATGAGTCCTATTTCAGTGACCACAAACCACTTGTAGTTAGATTAATGTGAAAATAAAAAATTTTAAAATGTAAAGAAATGACTTTTAAATAATTTTTTTTCAGGTATATTCATTACACAAGAAAATTCATAAAAATATGTCTAAAATCTAAACACAATTACTGATAACTACATAATGCTGATATCTAACATAAGTACTGATACATAATACGAAAATGCGCTAACACGTCCTGAGTTCCAAAAGGGACCAGACTTAACATGATTTTTTGTTGTTTTGTATTTGTTTTATTTTATTGTATTTGTTTTATTATTATTATTATTATTATTATTATTATTTTCTTTATTATTTCACGTTAATGTATTCAGTGGCGTCACTAGGTTTGGTGTCACCCGGGGCGGCAGATCATGGTGTCACCTCCTCACGACTTAACCCATAGAGCTTCTCCGAATTTTCCAGTGCCAAATAACGGGAACATACATAATTTTACAATTTGGTGTCATCCCCCCTGATGGTGTCACCCTGAGCGGCCCGTCCCCATCACACCCCCCTAGTGAGACCACTGAATGTATTCAATTATTTTGTTATAATTTTCTCAAGTTATTTTAGTCAGGGTGTTCAACTCGGTCAAATTAATTCAGTTATTTTGTTTGGTTGTATACTGTATATTAACATGTGTAGTATTTGTTTTCTTTCTTTTAATAATTGTTTTCAACTACATGCATCTTTAAAATTGAAACGAATGTTATCACTCTTGAACACCCTTACCGTGTTTGTTACCTCCCTTTGCCCAGGTTAAACTGGTTCACAAGCGGGTATCGAGATGCCACCGGCTCGATCTTCTGGGAGTCGGATGGCAGTATCGTTGACTTAGACTATTTCCCAGACTCAGCGATACGTAACAAAAAGGAAAACGATGTTGTGACTCAAATCGAATACAATATGATCGTCTACAAATACTATGGTACTGGTCAACGTTAATGATTAGTAAATATGTTTGGTTTATTTGATGGAATCAGCACTGCAAGATCATTATAACTTAATCATGAACTTAATAATGACTTTTTTGTAAAACTTAATTTTCTACAGTAATTAAAAAAAAAAAAAAAACAATTGCTGAAATCTGTTAGCATATAAGTTAGTAATCGAGTTGTTTTTTATTGTAACCCAAATAATTAAGTTTCTATCCACCTCAGGGACATCCTCTGGTTACATGTGGGCCTGGAGCAGACTGATGAAATCTGGGCCATATATCTGTGAGATGGACACGTCGGACGTCTGGAAACTCTACCAGCAACAGAGAGATTTTTGTAAGCTAGGATAAGAGACTTCTAGAAGACGCTGGGAACATTTTGCTATAAGCTAATTTATTTATATTTATTGCTTTTGTATTTTTAATGTCCTACTCAGGTAAAAAAAAATATCTAATCTATTTTTACAGATTTTTAAAACATTTTTTTTTAATACTTTATTGAATTCAATATTTTATTTTTAACACTAAATGTTACTTTCGTTTTAAAATGTTCAATTTGCCTAAATACAGCAGCAATTAAATAATGGTTATATTAGCATTATATTTTGATAAACATACGCTTCACTGGATTATTTCAGAGTAAGAATGAAGATTTAAAAAATACATGGGTGAACATTTTCCTGAGTTGTTTTTTTTCTGTTTTCAAATTTTAGCCTTCGGTACAAACATCACGGACCCCAACCAGTGGCAGATTGGCCCAAACATCACATTTCAGTCTCAGGACACTGTGTTCTATGAGTCCAATAGACAGAGGACCACTGTGACCCTAGACTGTCAGGCCACGGGCAACCCTCGACCGACGTACGCCTGGTACAGGCAATCTCCTGACAAGTACGTGGGGCGGGTGTGGTTTTTTTTTTTTTTT
>MUZC01004685.1:169752-197523 GCA_002072015.1 Radix auricularia | reverse complement strand
CCCCCCCCCCCCCCCCCGCTTTTTTAAAAAAAAAAATATTAAAAATTCACTTCGGCACGCCTCTATTCAATTGTTTTTACACCACTGTACTATAGTAGTATTTCAATGTCATCATTTTTACATCACTAACTCATTACATCTAAATTTGCACGTCCGTAATAAACAAAGAAGTGTACGTCCTTTAGGGGGCATGACGGAGAAAGTTCTGAGGCATTTCGAACTGGTAACCCGGGTACCCATCAAATTTAGGACGAGTACCGGGCAAGTTTTTTTTTCCAACAATATTGAGAGCCCTAACCACTGCATGGTGTACTTGGCCCCTAAGAATTAGTTATTAAATGTGTCTTGTACAGAAATGTGTACCATGAGTTACTTATTAAATTTAAATTGTACAGAAATGTGTACCACTGAATTGTGTACTTGGCCCCCATGAGTTAGTTATTAAGTTTAAATTGTACAGATATGTGTACCATGAGTTAGTTATTAAGTTTATCTTGTACAGAGATGTGTACCACTGCATGGTGTATTTGGCCCATATGAGTGGGCAAGTCCTTACCGGAAGTCAGCCTCCATCACGGACATCCATGGGAATACAACTCAACGTGCACAGCGGAAGTAAGTCAATGACTTTATTGTCGCAATTCTTACAAACCTACAATCTTGATGACTTATGGGATTTATTATAATTAAGCAATTAATTTTTATATAACTAGAAAGCAAACAAGATATCAGAACATGAAATTGTCTGAATTTTTGTCAACCTTTTTAATTTGATCTAAACATGTTTCCATGACCACTGGTACAAACAATAATAGTTAACTCAGTCGTGTGCTAACTTAAAAAGACTATTTCAGGACTTCATGTATTCACTTCCGCTTGACCCAGGAACGTGCCATACACAGAGACATAATAGTTGTTACATCCTTTGACTAAACTTTAGTATTTATAAGGTCACAATGGTGTTTATTACAGGTGCTAACACATATGGGCCTGACATACAAGACAAATTCCCACAACATTTTCCGGATGTTCCAATGGTGGGCGACATGGTCGAGATTGAATGTGTGGCATATGGGAGGTAATGCGGTTTGATGTCTGTAACATGGGAGGTAATGTGGTTTGATGTCTGTAACATGGGAGGTAATGCTGATTAAAACTTTCGGACATAAGAGGTAATGCTGATTAGTTGTCTAAAACATGGGAGGTAATGCTGATTAGATATTTTTAACGATTTGTTATGCTGATTGAAGGTATATAAAATATGAAGTAATTATAATTAAATATCTAATTAGTAGAGGTAATACTGATTAAATATCTTTTTTTTAAAGATAGGTCATTTTGATTAATTACTAAGGGAATTAATTATCATATTTGATGACACGCTTATACTATTATCGATTATCTCAAATTGATTACCAGCAAGGCTGACAGCGCTGAAATCACTGACGCTAAATACCACCCAAGTGACAGTTTTGTTCAAATGAATGTTGATGACTATCTGTTCCCAGACTGCCCCTGTACTACTCGTGGGTGAGGGAGGACGGCCCCCTCCATCCCCAGGCGTACACCAAGGACCACAACCGCGTCCTCGTCATCCCCTCGGCCAGGCTGGAGGACACGGGCGTCTACACGTGTGTCGTCAGGGGCGACACTAACACTGCCAACAAAACGCTCATCGTCAGCTTGAAAGGTAGGTAGTCAGGGGCGGGGCATCTATATGAGTACTCGCGTCCTTATCTTCTATCTTTAGAGCACCTCCATGACTTATGCCTGATGGTATTTCAAAAACTAAACTCATAATTTGCGATGGAAACATTTGAAAATTCTGCAGTCACAAATCCAAGAGAAAAAAATATGTTCAACTTATTTTATTTTTGTCCAGCCAAGCCGAGTTTTCCTTACCCGTTACAGAATCAGCACGTGGATGAAGGGGTCAGTTTGACCTGGACTTGCAGTGCCATAGGGGTTCCCAAACCGACTTACACCTGGTACAAGAACGGTGACATCATAACGCCAAGCACAGAATCCGGAATTAAGGTTGGTCGCTGCAAAGATGGTGGTTGGCTAAGAGGGTTGTGTGTTGATGGTGTCATCGATGGTAGATGGTAATGTTTGACTTGTATCGTGTTCTCACTGGTAGACCTCAAATCATTACAAGCAGACACATTTTTATAGTTGAAAATGTAGGCTACAAAATTTAAACATAAAAACACAAATATCCGCCTAAGAATCTTTGAAATGCTAACTTCAAATGTGTCTACAAAGCATTAGACAGAATGCTTTTGGTGATTTATTTCGATTTTGTTTCTATATTTTTTAATCGATGCAACACAACAAGTTTAACTTAATATTCAGTTCTTAGCATTTTTTATCATTAAATTTATGGAAACAAAATCAGATTATTTCTTCCACAAAACATACTTTTTTTATTTCAACTTTTCAAACAAAACATACTTTTTTTATTTCAACTTTTCAAACAAAACATACTTTTTTATTTCAACTTTAAAAAAAACCCAAAAAAAACATAATTTTATCGTTAAAAACAAATTCCTTTATCAACTACAAAAATATCAAGTATTATATCTTTTTTTAAGGTGAACAGAAATATTTTGACCATTGAGAAGGTTGAGGCCAGCAAACATAACGGCATGTACCAATGTGAGGCCACAAACTCCTACGGTCTGGCCAGGTCTAGTGCACAGCTAAGGGCCCTCTGTATGTAGCAAAATGCATTTGTTTACGAAGAATCCATCGAGTCATCTGTTTTGCAACATCATATTCAAGGAATTCAATTCGTATCCAAGATAGGAAGTGTCGGTATCAAGGCAATGTGTTTGATACTTGTATCTTATTTTCAGAACTCAAACAAAGCCGTCAGTTTCGCTTGTGAACTTTCATGTTAATGACAATAAGCTCGCTGGATTCTTCAAATTTGACAGTGCCAGTTATTTTATTGAACGCAGTTTGTTTTAGAAATATTATTTAAATTTATTTTAAACATTGTTTAAATATTTAATGTTTGGTAAAATATAAAAATCAATTATTACAATATATTTTGGTACTAAAATGAAGTTATCGAAATATGAAAATGATTTTTTTTAGGGATGTTACCAATTCTACTAAAAACGTTCAACATTATTCATTATCTTTAAAATAGTTTACTAATATATCTTTAAATGTTTTTAAGAAAGGATGAGCTTTTCCACAAATTTCTACTACTTTTTAAGGAATTTTTTTTTATATAGGGTTCTTCATTTCTAAAACCGGAACACGTCATAGCTCATTTCGTAATATTCTTTTTTTCGATTACATTTTAGCGAAACAAAGTTTTGAGGCATAAATACAGTCAAATCAATATGTTCTCAAAATTGTTAGCTTAGTAAAATTACGAAATTGCTATTTATTTTGCAAGTCCCATAAGGTGTCTTAAATTAACGAAGAATTAAAAATTAGCTGATGAGATCAAGCATTCTCAATATGCCTCTATTCACGTATTGACTCGTATCTTTTATTCATTTTTTTATGAATTTGTCCTTACAAAAGATAAATTTAGATAAAATATTTCTATTAATAGATTTCCGCCATATTATGAACATCCCTATACCCTAAAATACATAAAACATGGTTTACTATTATTCAAATATTGTTTAATATTCTCAAAATTATGGTTTGTTTCCCCATTCTCTTAATATTTTTTTACTATTCCCTTAAACAAGATTCTCTTTTTCCTTCTCAGCCTTTGCCCCGACATTCCAGAAAAGTCCAGTAGAGACCAGCAAACTGGGGGCTGAGGGGGGCAACGTCACAATCAGCTGCAGGCCCCAGGCAGCCCCCAGGGCTCAGATCAAGTGGGTCAAGAACGGGGCAGAAGTGGGGCCCGTGCTGCCAAATGGAGACCTTGAACTTTCAGGTCTTTCCCAGGCGAATTCTGGGAGTTACACTTGTGTGGCCACCAATGACCTTGGGGAAGCAAGGTCAAGCTGCACGTTGACAGTTTTAGGTAACTCTTGCATTCCTTTTTAAAATATTAATTCAACAGGATAAATTAGTTGTAAACTTAAAGTGTAATGTCAGTTAACTTAGTATTACAGTTACTCATCTAAGCAATAAACGTTAATTGAATTCCCCTTGTGTCAAACAAATTAACAACGACGTTTTAAACTAGTTTTAATGGTTCTAGCTATTAGAACCCAAACTATATCTGTTTCTTCAATTTCATGTTGACAGCCTTTCTGACATTTGTTTTAAAACTTGCCCAGGTCGGATGGTCATCTCAGAGGTCCCTAACAACCTGCAGATCAGCCAGAACGAGACAGCCGTATTACCCTGCAAGGCCTCGTTTGACCACGGTCAGGTGGACGTCATGTACTCTTGGAAGTTTTATTCACACCCCATTGAATTGACTGGCATGAGCGAAGACCGGATCCACTATTCAATGGTAAGTTTGGGGAACAATTTATTCAATGGTCAGTATGGGGAACAATTTGTTCGATGGTCAGTATGGGGAACAATTTATTCAATGGTCAGTATGGGGAACAATTTGTTCAATGGTCAGTAAGGAAAATACAGTTCAATGGCTCAATAGGACTCATACTTTAATGGTTAATCGAGCTCATATAGTTAAACTTTTTTAAAATTATGTTGGATGGTCAAGTATCAATGTAAATTAAAACCTTCCAGTTGAGTTAAAGAAAAGCTTAATTGAAGTTAATAAAAATTCAGGAAAAAAAATATTTGTAATAAAAAGAGAGGAAGCCTTGCACTCGTGTCGAGATAACCAATACTGTTAAAAAAATTAAGGATATCATTTAGATATTAAATATGTTAAGTCATTAGATTTATTAACAAGTTTTAATAAAGCAATTATGTTACAAAGGTCTGTGAGATATTTTGTAAGCGTTAATTCTGAAATAGATAATGTAAAATATTTAAAGAGTTGTCCATTGTGGTATTATTTACAAGAACACAAAGGCAATTAGCCAGCAATTCTTGACTCTAAAATTTAATCATCTACCACAGCCAAACAGTCCAGATTCAGGGAATCTCTACATCATAGCGGCACAGTTTGAGAACGAAGGAGAGTACACATGTGTGGTGTCAACTGTCAGTGGCAGTGTCACGTCCAGTGCCTTTGTCACTGTCAGAGGTAAGTAGGGCGTTACTGTCAGAGGTAAGTCAGACGTTGCTGTCAGAGGTAAGTCAGACGTTACTGTCAGAGGTAAGTCAGACGTTACTGTCAGAGGTAAGTCAGACGTTACTGTCAGAGGTAAGTAAGGCGTTACTGTCAGCGACTGGTGGCTACTGTCAGTGGTAGCATTAGGTCCTATTCTCTGAGGTCAAGTGAGTACACAGCTAAATAGTGGTAGATGTTGTCGCTCATACCCACGCGTGTGTACAAATTTATGTGCACGTGGTATGCATTTGAAGATTGTTTTTTGTCTTTCAGAAATTTTTGTATTTGACTATAACACCTTTCCTCGTTTAGAATTTGAAGAATAAATTAAAATGTGAAAGAAGTTTTAGCCCTATACAAACCTGCTAAGTATCTATAAAATATCATGATCTGACACATAGTACCAATATAATATTATCATCACACACCTCTGCAGGGCCCCCCGGGGAACCTGCTGGAGTCCACGCCAGAGATGGTAAGAACGGTTCCAGCCCACACATAGAGTTGTGGTGGCAGGAGGGAGAGCCCCACGGCTTCCCCGTCACCAGATACACCGCTGAATACCTCTCTATCTTTGAGAAGGAATGGAAGGTTTTACGGGCAGGTAGGTGATCGAATGAATCTCAGTGAGAGTATAACAAGCTTTTCTCTCGTCTTTAAATGATCACCAACTGTTTAATAGCTAATTCATTATGTAATTTCTCAACAACGATTACAAGTGTTTGAATTGTTGACGTTTGACTACATTGATTTATTTATTTTTGCATTCATTAGTTTTTGAAAATTGGTTGAAACTAATGATTAACACAGGCTGACAGAAATTTAAAAATGCTTAAAAAAAGAAGGAACTACGTTGTTGAATAAGATCTCAAAAGGTTTTGCATTGCTTGAACGCATCCCCATATACGTTGTCATATATTAAAGCGCAACTACGTCATTATCCTTCATGACATCTGTGACTCAATCAAACGTGGTTACATTTTGAATGGGTTTTTTTTTAAACACATAGGCGCTTAAATAGTATTTAAGATATTATACGAAACTGTACATTTTCAGATATCCCCGCCCATGAGACTGTCATCAGTGAGTTCCCAGACTGGAGGGGCGTGGTCATACAGACAGGTCTGTCTCCCGGAACGTCCTACCAGTTCAGAGTCAAAGCTGGCAATGACCAGGTGGGCTACGGACCCCCTAGTGCTGGACCGAATCGTAAGTTTTTCCTGGAAAAACTGTCACGTGATTGTTTCACTTACACTCATGTTTTGTGAGCCAAATCATTCAATTCCGTTTACATTTCAGCAATCAGCAAGTTTGATAATCTCAGGATTAGTGCGCACCAAGTATTAGCAGGAAAACAAAATGCCAACCTCTAAAATATATATTTTTTTAAATTAACAACTTAAAAGATGGCATTGAGAGTATCATCATCTCATCGTTTAACGTTAATTGAGAAAACATGAAATAAAGGGACAAAAGCCATTAATAATCTTTGTTAGTGCTGACTCGCCCCTCTCTCTCTTCTTATCCCCCCCCCTTTGCACATTTGTTTGACGTTTATTCCCCAGCCCATCATTTCATAAGTTACATTTTTATACAACAAAAAGAAAAAAAACCAAACAACGTGCCTGTGCCATTTTAAATTAAATAGATTATGTTTACTTTTTTAAAAAAACGGGTCATTAAGTTTGTTTGTCCATGGCAAATCTTATCTTAAAAACATTTGGTCCCCATTTTCTTTGATGAAATTGGCTGAACTTTTTAAACGTTCATAAGTTCAGTGGTGGTAGATGATAGGAATGGGAAAAAATGATTTTGATTCTGATAAAAATTTGATCCATTTTAACTTTGCATTGAAAAAAATTAGTTTTTTTTTATCACCACTTTAGCTCACAGCGGTATTTTATTTCAAACTAGCAGACCCGGTCGTGCGTTGCAACGATCTCAGTAAAAATGACTATTTAAGAATCAAATGAGTGATATGTTTTAAAAAACAATTATGCCAGAAACCTACACAGAAGTGTGCAAAAAAAGTCAAAAGTTTCATAGCAAATGGATAAATAAAATAATAATTTAAAAGCTTTAAAAAAGAAGGGAAAAAACTACATTAAAGGGACAGGCTCTAAAATGAGTGATAATTTGTGCTCAAGCTATGTTTCTCAATCTTATGTAAAATTGATTGGGGAATTAAAGTATTAACGTGCATTACAAAAACATTTGGGGACGGCTGCCCGAGGGAATGAACATAAAGAGTTCAGTTCCCTATAGTAATTATTTATAGACTCTTGAGTTTTTATGTACTAAGATTGGTAACATCCGTTATTTTCTCAGTAACTTAAGCTTGCAGTAATTTTTATAAAGGTAATATAAGGGGAAAATGACATTTAAGGGCCCCTGTGCCCATTCTGTGAACGTTGTCAATTTCAAATAGCGGTTAATTTTAATTCATTTTCATCATGAATATATTCCTTTAGTTTCAGTGGTTCCCAAACTTTTTTTACCCACGGACCCCTTTTATATTCAAAACTTGCACACGGACCCCCTAGTGAAAAACTTACATAAATGTATAGTATACAAATTTACTTATTAAAAAAAACCCAACATTTTGTTGAATAATCATTTATTTGAATTTAACTTTGTTGAATTTCTATTTTAAAATTAATGACTTGGATGAACTTGATGAGATTTTTATACTTTTATGAGTGTATTTATGTCCAGCTCAATGTTTGTGAGTAGCTAGCGCGAATCCCCACGAGCACTGATGTCAAACCGGTTTCTTTTGTTTCTGATGAGGCTCAAAACTGCACTGAATCCACGTTATACTGAATAGGAAGACGGGAAAGCTGTCAAAAACTTTTGCACAATAACCAATAACATAGGATATAAATAAGAATTTTTTTTTTTTTAATTTTTATTTTTGTGACAAGAATTTGTGCTATCCTTGTTCAAACATTTGTTTAAGTTCCTCATTTGTGGATAATTCAATATCAATAGGTTTCACGTGTATTAGTATAGTATGGATTCATCTTAGTTTGTCCCCGAGCAGAAGGGTTCAACACCCAGTCAGAAATATCCAAGTGAAGAATGTCTTCAAATCTTTGGTTCAGGTCTGCATGTCAGTGTTGAAAGTAGGCAAGCAAGTCTTCATCTCTATTTTGCAATTTCGAGAGATTTTGAATCTGAGAACATTCTCCTCTCCCGAATTTTTGTTTATACAGAAAATGTTTTGCAACAAACACAGATATTATGCTTTTAGTTTTGATTAAATTTAATTGGTCACTTTGTAGTTTCAAATTAGTTTAGTTAAATTTGGCAAAAAAATATGTCTTAAAAACTATGAAATTTGTGGAGTTAATTTAATTTTGTCTTTGCCTTCAATGAATTCAAGCACTGAATCAAAGAAAGCACAAAATCGATTTAAACGTGCACTTTTATATAACCAACGTACTTCTGTGTGAAGTAGTAAACAATAATAGTCTTCATCATTTTCCATCAAAGTTCAGCAAACAATATCTCATTGAAAACATTCCTTTTGATTTTATTAACTGCTCTGTTGACATCAAATCAAATGTTCACTAAGATATTTGCAACTAAATAATGTCGATGAACATACATTGTGGTACAGCTTGTTATAAGTATACCAGAAAGCCTCGGTATCGTCCTAACATTGCCGGAGTTCTGTTAGTAACAACAGAAATGATATTACTCAAGGGTAGAGTAAATTACCACAAGAGAAACGCTATGTCGTACAAAACACTATTTCATTAAGCGTTCTCTGTATGTTTATTTGCTTGTCTAACACAAAAACGAACATGCATAAGTCGAAATAGTCCATTTTTCAATATAATTTCATCGTTTCGTTTTCCGGGAAATACTATTTTGTGAGTAAATTTGTGTCAACATCTTGTACCTTACGCCTTGTATGCTGTCAACTTCCCTAGGAAGAACGATGGTGATATCCGGGTTAAGACTACTTTTCCTGTTTGATTTGGAAAACTCTCTTTTTGGGATTGCATAATCACTTACTAATAGGTCAGTAACCACTCTGTTAAACTTTGCAATGTTTTTTAATGGTAATGTTCTTTTTAAAGTGGTGTTTACGACGAAGTAAGCTTAAAGTTAGTTTTTACTTCGTACGAAACGCTTTTATTTCTGCAGAAAAAAAATTAGATATGGGACTAATTCTTGGCCTCTAGAGTTATTTGAAAATAGTAATGTTTGTTTTGAGGGCATGTTAACGTTGAAGTATATTTGTTTTATTGTAGAATATTACTTCAGGGCAAACACTTTTTCATACAGGAAAATTAAGGTAAATATCTAAGTCTAGTCTATATCTAGACTCCTAAGTTTTTATTAGGATGAAAATTAAATAGAATATAATTATATTTCAGATTTAAAGCAATGTCTAGCCTAAGAACAAAACAGAGCCCAGATGTAATCAATGCGGCATTGGCTAGTTTTAGGGAAAAGCGGCTCTCTATTAGAAAGGCTTCTAAGGACTTTGGCATTCCACTTGCTACTCTTTACCACAAATTGACAGGCAAGCGGCCTGTCATAGCCTATGCAAAGACCCTACTCACGCCTAAAGAGGAGGTCAAATTAGCAAAGAGGAAGAAGAGAAATTTATTAAGTTTCAAGCCTTAGCTGTGGGGCTAATAGAAAACGTGCAGTGTAGCAGTAGAAGAACCCCAAAACTGTACAGTCAAAGCTAACTTGACAGTAGATGACATTTTAAAATTGCCAGCTTTTGTTACAAGGAATAAAAAAAAGAAGAAAACAGTAAATGCTCCAACCAAGACGTACAGAGAAGAAGAGAAGATAAAAAAGGAAAATAGTGGAGTCCAAGAAAGTAAAGAAGTATCCAGTAATAGATCTATCTGAACGCACAGTTAATTAAAAAAGTAGAACTTGACATCGCCGCAGACAATATTTTTAATATAGAAGAGGATCACTTGTTGGCAGGAATGTGTCAAGGGTGCAAAAAAGGGGGAGGGGCAGAGGTCTGGGTCCAATGTGATGTGTGTGATGGCTGATGGCATGCACAGTGCACGAAAAATTGTGCATCCTTAAAACAGGACACTTTTGTTTGCACTGTTTGCTGCCCTGACCAGTGACTGTAGATTATGTTATATTTTATGTTATGTTATTTTATTTCTAAACGTATTTTTATCTACCTAAAGTTTATTTTGTAAAAAAAAAAGAAGCTTATACTGATATTGTCAGTCTACTATGTTGTTCTTTGGTTCTGTGTGCCTTTATTTAAATGTACATATCATACAGAACTAAGTTATTTGGGCTCTAATTTCTTTAATAAAAGTTTTTGCATTATTATTGACATCTCTGTCAGGGGTATGAGAATCACTGTTTGTGAAAGTTGTATTTTGCCCGGTCACAAGCTCATGTTGTGATGTTTGTGAACGAGATTCACGTGGGGCGCGTGGAGCAGTCCATGCAAGGTCTGTCCTGGCCCACGGGTATAAAACTCGTGTGTGTCTCGGCTGTAGGAGAGGTACGGACACAAGTCACCGGGTGACGGTGACCACGAGGAGTACCCGAGCTTTAGGGTTGCCGTGTTGGCGGCTGGACTGTACGGCGGGCCTATGTTGTAACTAAGAGACATGGAGATTTGGTAGCGGGAGAGTTGTACATAGGTGACATGTGGGGACTCATGTAAATAAAGATTGCTGTAAAAAGGGACTTGAGTTCAATTACTGTACAACAGTTGTTGGTGTGTGAGCCTTGGACCAGAACCCTAGACAACGAAACCTGACAATCTCCAGTGTTATTTGTTAGACTCCCTTAATTAAAAAATGATTATTTGGTGATTTTGGTTATGTGTTTCCTATGAGGTCAAAGTGTTTCCTTTGAAAAAAAATACGCAAAAAAATGTTTCTCAGGCGGTAGCTTGCTGGGTCAGCTAATATTGCTAACCTCGCGTAGTATTACAAAAATGCTTTCACATTATAGTAGTCTTGTGGTCATACTACTTGTAGGTGCTTTCATTTTTACTCCATGTCTAGCGGTTTAGAAACTAAGCCTTGAAAGCAAGAAGTCGTGCTAATTTTAGCGTAAAGCGTTTGCAAAGTGGTAATTTACTCTATAGCATTTTCATCATAAAATCTTTTAATTCAGGAAATAACGTTTAACCTTTCGTATCTGTTTCCAAACATTTAGCAAACAACAGTTCTTGGCAAAATAGCTATTCTTTTACAAATGTTAAATGAGCTTAAAGTAAAGCCCCGTTTCCTAGTAAAGTGGGCTCGTCAAGCTCTATAGAAAATTAAGATGTTTTTAAGTACTCACATAAAGAATATTTAACACACTGAGCCATTTCGTCAATCCTTCTTTGGAATGAATTATTCCTCAGTTAATTTTTTTTTTGTGATGTCAAAAGTTGATGTGTGCAACACAGTTTTTATCACAACACTTACAGCTGGTAAAATAATTTCTTCACCTATTGTGTGGGGCTTTCCAGACTTTGCATCAATATAAATATTATTAGACGCACGCAGTCCATCGCCATCTCGATTAGATATTGTCCTTAAAAGTTTTTGAAGTGATGGTGTTTTCAAATGTTTCTTGGATTGCTTCCAAATGTTCCTAAAGCTTCTAAGGTTTTCTTAGAATCATTCGACAAAGTTCTATTACACAGAAATGGCAGAAGACACATTGGTCAAATACTGTTTCCTTCTAGCGAAATAAACCATACTTCAAAAAATCATGTTAAGCCTGGTCCCATTTTGGACTCAGGACGTGTTAGCGCATTTTCGTATTATGTATCAGTACTTATGTTAGATATCAGCATTATGTAGTTATCAGTAATTGTGTTTAGATTTTAGACATATATTTATGAATTTTCTTGTGTAATGAATATACCTGAAAAAAAAATTATTTAAAAGTCATTTCTTTACATTTAATTTTTTTTTATTTTCTCTTTAATCTAACTACAAGTGGTTTGTGGTCACTGAAATAGGACTCATAAATGAAACATTCTAAATTTTAATCAGCTAATCGCCAAAATACTCCGTCAATTGTTGTTTTATAGATCGTGGTTGCCAATCTTGTTGAAAGTAGTTGAATGTTGAAGCTTGTTTCGAAAAAGTTTTCAATTTCTACCCCTGAGCCGCTAAGATCTTGATTGAAGTCACCAGAAATGATGACGTAAAACTCTCTAAACTTTTACACATATTCTAATGACGTCAACAACAAAAAAAAACTAATACTTTTGGCACGCTATTCGACTTCCGGCAATGGCGGCCGTTGCCTGCGCCAGTGTTATCTCTCGATTCGCAATGTTTTTTGGTAGTTTTAACGGGGTTTTTTAACGGATCGAGTAACTGAGTGTTGATGCACAAATGGCAGGTCAGGACATACAAAAAACATATTTATACATCATGGGTCTAGGACTTATGGATGCTGAGATCTAGGGTGATGACAGACGGACGGACGGACAAAACGGGTGCAATAGCGCATTCGACTTCTCGAAAATGCGCTAAAAATCAAAGCTGTAGTGTCTATATTTTTTATTCGGATCACTCATCTTTTAAAAAGGGCACAAAAATATAAAGAAAAATTGTATATAAAATGTTTTATTTGAAACGGTTAATTAACTATTAATTATTAACTTTTTAAATGGAATGCTGTAGTAAAACCCTTTAGAATTATTTGACGTAAGAGGTAAGGATACAATTCTATTTTTATTTTTTTTCAAAAAACGCACGATCCCTTTATGAGTTTTAATTTCTTTAAAATAAACCTTAAGGTATTAATATATTGAAAACATGAAACATATTGTTGTCAAAAGATATAAATTGTAATCAAATATTAGTATCTACTTACACTTAGGACGTTCAAACGTAATTTATCTGGATAATCAATAAAAAAAATTCAACTACATCAAACCTTCCATCGAACAATACTAAACTTCTTTTAGCCTTAGATTGGAAAAATTGTTTACAAATTTCGAATCAGCAATAGATAACAATAAAATCGTCGAGTGGATTTACGACTCTTTTAGACTTTATATTGTAGGCAAGTAACAGCATAATTGCGTTGCTGAAAAAAAAAAAAAAAACTACTTTCGGTAGTATGTCTTACACTGCGCCATCTTAAACGTTGAAAGAAAAAAAAGGGTGTAGGGGAGCGGATGAGATTTCTATGTTTCAATTTATTAGAATTCTAAGGAGTTTTTTTAATGCTAATTATATTTTTAAAAGTCCATCAAAATGTATTTGGAAGTATTTTTCAATATTATTTTGCTAACTCTCTAAAATTGTGTTTGTTCGAATTTTGAATAAAAGAAGTATTTTTGCTGACTCCATTCAAGTATTTAGAATCGTTCAATCATACCAAATGTGGTAACAATGGAAAGATAGATGCTTCCTGCCTTAGATAAATACGACTTATCGACACGACACAATTTACCCAACCCTTCAATCGTCATTTCCGTTAAAAGATTGTATTTTTATGACCTACATATAGGATCTCCGCCTTTCTCATGAACCAAACTTGACATACCTTTCAATTAACCAAGCATTTTGATTGGTTACAGCTATGGAAATATCGTAGTTAGTTTTTTTTCTTTTTCTCGGTCAAAAAACTTTATTTTACTCAGGACCTAAAAATCCCGAATACAGTATTAATTTTTCTTTATTTTGCTTTCCTTATTATGTTAAAAAACACATAATGTCATTATTTTCTTACTAAACCTTCCGCGGACCCCCTGACGTTGTTCAGGGACCCCCAAATCAATTTTAAGTTTCCACGGACCCCCTGAACGGTTCCGCGGACCCCTGGGGGTCCGTAGGGACCACTTTGGGAACCACTGACTTTAGATTTTTAAAAATAAAATGAGGAAAATATGTTAAGCATATACCAAAAACAGACATTCGGGGCCCCCGGCCCAGAAGGAATTGACATTAGAAGTTCAGTGCCCTATAGCATTTTAACATGGGCTACCAAGATTTCATCAAACAATTTTGTTTAAGATCAATTCATTTCCACAAAACTTAACGCGTAAACTTATTTAAGCAACAAAAAAAATAACAATAATAAATGACATGATGGGGCCCATTCAGTGCAAGATTTAAAGTTGAAAACACCTGTTCATTTCAATTTGCTTGATAACATATATATTTGTCATTATTTGTCAAGACCATTAAAAATTGAATGGGCAAAATATATTAAACATTTACTGAAAAATTTGGTTAAGATCCATTAATTTACCAAGTAGCTAGCGCTTAAACTATTTTTATATCGCTCATATAAGCAAAGAAAAAAAACATTAAGGGACCCAGGACCCATTCAGGGCAAGATATAAAGTTCAAAACATCTGTTCATTTGAATATGGATAATTATGGATAACTTTATAATTATTTGTCAAGACCTTTAATACTTGAATTGAGGAATAAAATATTAAACGTTTACGAAAACAGGTATTTTTGGGCCCCCAGCCCCGAAGGAGTTGACAATAGGAGTTTGGTACACTATGGTATTTTAATACTACTTATTAAGTATTTATATACAAAGTTTGGTTAAGATCCATAAATATAGTAAGTAGTTAGTGCTTAAACTAATTTTTATGTATATCATATAAGTTTTAAAAAATGACATTATGGGCCCCCGGCGCCCCGAGTGTTTTTAAAATGAGAGAAAAAAGTTGACAGTTACTATCCCATGAGCATTCTTAACAGTCTCACGTTTGTGTAGACATTTTTTTTAAAAAAAAGATCAATTCATCTACTCAGTAGCTAAAACATAAACTTATTTGTTATAGCTTTTATTATTAAATTATCACATTAAGGGCCCCAGGGCCCATTCAGGCCAGGATATAAAGTTGAAAAAAACCTTTTTATTTTAAGATGGATAATAATGGATACATGTATCATCATTTGTCAAGATCTTTAATAATTGAATTGGGGAATACAATCTTAAAGTTTTAAGAAAAAAGGTATTTTTGGCCCCCAGCCCCAAAATAGCGCCCATTAGGAGTTGACTTCCCTATAGTATTTTAATATTGGCTATTAAGTATTTAAATACAAACTTTGGTTAAGATCCATCAATTTATCAAGTAGATAGCGCTTAAACTAATTTTATATAGCTCATATAAGCAAAAAAGACATTATGGGCCCCCGGCCCATTTTAGCGTTAAATGGAGAAAAAATAGCCAGTTACCATTCCGAAAGGGTACTCAACAGCCTCAAAAATTTTCATGACGATCGGATGAATGGTTTAGTAAGCTCTAAAGGACAAGCACGCACGCACGCACGCACGCACGCACGCACACACGCACGCACGCACACACACACACACACACACACACACACATATATATATATATANNNNTTTTTTGACAATCCTATAAAACTCGTTTACAGAGATTATAATCTGGGTTGAAAAAATATCAAAGTTTGACTTGCTGGTGGAAAAGTTAACTAGTGAATTATGCACTCTAAAATGTGTGTCTTTGTAACCTACGTACATAAGCGTAACTGGGTTTTCCGCACCATAAGCTAATTCATTTTGGTGCCCTTGAGAAATAGGGCAAATACTAAAATTAAACAGAATAAATAAATTATTGAAGGATTAGCCCTCGCCGCCCTTGGCAACTGCCCCGATGCCAAGTCGTTGTTACGCCTGTGCCTTGTAACTGTTATTACCTTACTAACAATATTAGTTTGTGTGTGTGTAACTATAGATACTAACAGATATTACCTTAAAAACAATGTATTATTTGTGTGTGTGTGTGTCTTTGTTTAGCCTGGTTTACCATGAAGACAGCAGCCCCGATATACCCACCCCCTAACGTTGGAGGTGGAGGGGGCAGTGTTGGACTGTTGGTGATAACATGGGATGTAAGTAGATGAAGTCAATCTTACATGGGATGTAAGTAGATTTTAACAATCTTACATGGGATTTAAATAGATTTAGTCAATATTACATGGGACTTAAGTAGATTTTAACAATCTTACATGGGATTTAAGTAGATTCAGTCAATCTTGGATCGTATGTAAGAAAATGTAAATCTTACATGGTATGTAAGTAGATGTACTCAATCTTACATCGAATGTAAGTAGATGCAGTCAATCTTACATCGTATGTTAGTAGATGCACTCAATATTACATCGTATGTTAGTAGATGCACTCAATATTACATCGTATGTAAGTAGATGTACTCAATCTTACATCGTATGTAAGTAGATGTACTCAATCTTACATCGTAGGTAAATAGATGTATTCAATCTTACATATTATGTAAATACATGCAGTCAATCTGACATCGTATGTAAATAGATGCAGTCAATCTTACATCATATGTAAGCAGTTCTATATAATATATTGCAGACGCTCTATCTATAAAGAAAATTATTGCGTCCTACATTTATCACTGTCTATGTCTTCTAGTCTTGCATTACATTAGAATTTTTAAGGTTATTTTTAAATAGACATTGCTACGAGGCTCCCCTTGTGTTAACAATTTTTTAAGTGTGAAGATTTTAAAATAATAAATTCAAAAGTAAAAGTGAACTCAAAGCTTCATCATAATTCATGTCAATCCCGTTGCTTACAACAAACAAATTTTCAGCCGTTGCCCAGGAGTTGGTGGGGTGGCACAACTTTGACCTACGTAGTCTACTTCCGGCGTCAGAACACCAGAGACATTGATGGCAAATGGGAAAGGGTGAGTCACTGTAGTCATACGGCATACGATGTCATGGTTTCGATAACACGGAGAATTTATTTTCTTTAAACTGTGAGAAATTTAAAACCAAGCAGCCGATGATTTTCCGAAATAAATTTGTAAAGAACGAAAAATTCCAGAATTTATTTTCTCCCACCTCCTTTAACTTCCTTGTTTCTCCTTTACCTCTACGTTTTAGTCCGAACATCTCACGGACACCAAACTCCGCGTACTTGTTGGCCAAGAGTTCTACTACTTGCCTTACGAGGTCAAAGTTCAGGCAGTGAATGAGATTGGCCCGGGGCCCAACTCTTCTGTTGCGTTCGTGTATTCGGCTGAAGACAGTAAGTACGTTGTTGTTCTTCCCAGCACCTATATTTGAACTCATGGGGTCAAAGTTCAGGCAGTGAATGAGATTGGCCCGGGGCCCAACTCTTCTGTTGCGATCGTCTATTCAGCTGAAGACATTAAGTACGTTGTAGTTCTTCCCAGCACCTATATTTGAACTCATGGGGTCAAAGTTCAGGCAGAGAATGAGATTGGCCCGGGGCCCAACTCTTCTGTTGCGTTCGTCTATTCAGCTGAAGACAGTAAGTACGTTGTAGTTCTTCCCAGCACCTATATTTGAACTCACGGGTTCTTCTGATTGCTAGGAATCTTGTGAGCTAAATTAAACATTCTTCCTGATTAGCTAAATACCTGAAACTTTTCATAGATGCTCACCTCTTATGATAGAGAGAATTGCTGTTCTTATTTGGGCAATTAAACACCTATTTGTTTGAGTTTAAGTACGTAGCATCGAAGTATATAAAACATAATAAATGCCTTAAATATATTCCAGTTCTAGGGTTAGCGTCACAGACTTCCATGATACGAGTCATTACAAGTAATAATCCAAACTTTAATATAATGACTGATGAAGACACATTGTCCAGACTACTGTTAGTCCTACAACATCTCTGTCCACTTTGTTTCAGTGCCATCCAACATAGCTCCAACATTTGTGGACGCCCTGGTCCTCAACGGTACTGCTGCTCTCGTCCACTGGATCCCTGTCCGCAACACACGTGAGAGTGCCAAAGGTTCGGTCTTTGCATATCAGGTGAGTCTTCGGGGAATTTAGTGCTACATTAAATAGTAAATATCAGGTGTGTCTTCGGGGAATTTAGTGCTACATTAAATAGTAAATATCAGGTGAGTCTTCGGGGAATTTAGTGCTACATTAAATAGTAAATATCAGGTGTGTCTTCAGGGAATTTAGTGCTACAATAAATTGTAAATATCAAGTGCGTCTTCGGGGAATTTAGTGCTTCTTAAATAGTAAATATCAAGTGCGTCTTCGGGGAATTTAGTGCTTCTTAAATAGTAAATATCAAGTGCGTCTTCGAGGAATTTGGTGCTTCTTAAATAGTTATTATCGGGTGCGTCTTAAGGGAATTTAGTGCTACATTAAATAGTAAATATCAGGTGTGTCTTCAGGAAATTTAGTGTTTCATCAAATAGTAAATACAATACAAAAAATAAGTTCACAACTTTTTTGCATTTAAAAAAACAATAATTTTAGCAAAAATAAATAATAATAAAAGCGCCGGAACCATATTCTCTATGATTTAATTATTTTTTTCCCTTGCATTGTGATCCTAATAATGATATTCGTGAAATTAATCTTCAGAGACTCAACGTGAATAATTCTTTTTTATATTGTTTGATGGCAGTTCTTTTTCACTTCTATAAAATACTAGCATTAAAAAATCGAATTAACTATAACATTTTAGTATAAGAACTGCAATATGATACAGCGAATAAGTAAATGAACAGATTAATACAAAGTTAAAAACAGATTTATGAATAAATGAAGAATTGTTTTTTTTTAAATCAATTATTAATGAAGCATCCATCTTCAAAAACTTGAATAAATAAAAAAAAATAAACAATGAGGAACAAACAATTATTTTAAAATTGATGCGGTCAAAACTTAATGGGCAGTTGTCTTGGGAGATAAAACTGCTCAACGCCCAACAAGCGAATGTCCACTCACCGCCCAACAAACGAATGTCCACTCACCACCCAACAAACGAATGTCCACTCACTGCCCAACAAACAAATGTCCACTCACCGCCCAACAAGCGAACGTCCACTCATAACCCAACAAACGAATGTCCACTCACCGCCCAACAAACGAATGTCCACTCACTGCCCAACAAATGAATGTCCACTCACCACCCAACAAATGAATGTCCACTCACCACCCAAAAATGAATGTCCACTCACCCCCCAACAAACGAATGTCCACTCACCACCCAACAAGCGAATGTCCACTCACCACCCAACAAGCGAATGTCCAAACACCGCCCAACAAACGAATGTCCACTCATAACCCAACAAACGAATGTCCACTCACCACCCAAAAACGAATGTCCACTCACCACCCAAAAACGAATGTCCACTCAACCCCCACCCAAAAACGAATGTCCACTCACCACCCAAAAACGAATGTCCACTCAACCCCCACCCAAAAATGAATGTCCACTCACCACCCAAAAACGAATGTCCACTCAACCCCCTCCCAACAAACGAATGTCCACTCACCCCCCTCCCACTCACCTATTGTGTTTGTGACGTCATCCACAGGTCAACTACTGGCAAGAGCCGACGACTCTATGCCTGGGCGTCAACGAACACCTGGCTCTCTTCAACCGTTTCTATGGCGACGTCTCCTCGGGCCTCCTGGTCGGCATGATACCGGAGGGCCACTACTGCTTCAACCTCCAGTTCATCAACCACGCTGGGCTCGGCCCCAAAACTGACATCTACAACTTTAACCTGAATTTGGCCCGTGAGTAGAGGGTTGAGTTCATGGGTCAAGGTCGGAGGGTGATGTGTCCCTCTGTCATTGCGTCCTACGTTTGTCCGTGCTTTGAGTCTAGGGTCCATAAATGACGTCACGAAACCTCAGGGTCGGACATTTGTGATGATGTGTGACCAGTTGAGGGGGGGGGGGGAGGAGTGAAAAATCGCGCAAAATCGAAAGACGTCATTTATGGACGACTCCTTAGTTTTTCATTTTATAAGTTGTTGTTTTTTTTTGTTTTTTTTGGGGGGGGGGTGTTGTTGTTCAATCCTCTAGTATTTATAGTTAATGTGATTAAACTATAAACGTTTCTGCTCTCGATCATCTAGATAAGTACATAAAGGGGAATTACATTTAATGTAAATACATGTACTATAAAAGCTCAAAAATGGCTGCGTCTGTTACATAACATTCTTATACTTATTCCCGTACATCATTCACCCAATCACATGTTCCAATCACTGTCACGTGACACAAAGACAAAGACAGTTTAACTTGTATGAAACATTCACAGCTCCAGGGGATTACCCCGAATACGTCACAGTGATGTCACATGGCAACGAGAGCGTGCGTCTCTTTTGGAAAGGTGTCGTCACCAACGTGGGGGAGGAGACAATACGAGGTTACAAGGTCAGTGAGATCACGTGACAACGTTCAGCTCTCAAGACACGCCCCTGTCTTGTTGGTCTATCTGTCACGCTGATAAGTGTGTTTGTGTCTGTATGGGNCCTGGGGGGTAGTTCGAAAAAAAGGGGGGATGTCGGGAGGTTTAAAGAAGTCCTCGAATTTGAATCTTTTGATTTAAAAAGTTATTTTAAAAATAGGTCACATCGGATTGTTTCAGGGAATAACAATTTTTGAGTAGGAACACGTTTGGTTTTTTAGCAATATTTGATACATGAATATTTTTTTTTACGGAGTTTGGATATCTTTTACAATTATATGACGCATCATTTGTTGTTTTTTAACCAATTATAGATAAATCAGTATATTGCTCCAAATTCAGAAATACATTACATTTAACCAAGTGCACACAAACATACACTCGTTCATTGCCTTCACTGAATGAATTCACACCACTTAGTTTGGTAACAAATGATTAGGACATAACCTCTCCCTTAAAGATTGGGTCATAATCTCTCTTAAAGATTTATGCCTAATCTCCCTTTGTGATTGGGACATAATCTCCCTTAAAGAGTGAGACATAATCTCCCTTAAAGAGTGGGACATAATCTCCCTTAAAGAGTGGGACATAATCTCCCTTAAAGAGTGGGACATAATCTCCCTTAAAGATTTATGCCTAACCTCCCTTGGAGAATGGGATCTAATCTCCCTTAGAGAATGGGATCTAATCTCCCTTAGAGAATGGGATCTAATCTCCCTTAGAGAATGATATCTAATCTCCCTTAGAGAATGGGATCTACTCTCCCTTAGAGAATGGGATCTAATCTCCCTTAGAGAATGGGATCTAATATCCCTTAGAGAATGGGATCTAATCTCCCTAAGAGAATGGGATCTAATCTCCCTTAGAGAATGGGACCTAATCTCCCTTAGAGAATGGGACCTAATCTCCCTTAAGTTAAAGAGTGTTACTGAATCTTCTTGAGTGGAAGTGGAACAGCTTGTTTTTCTTCCACCAGGCGTGGTGGTGGGACATTCGAGAGGACATTAGGGCGGCAAAGACTGTGGACTTCGGCAAGACGTTCACTGGAGTCCTGCATGGTGTGGATAAGGACGTCATCTACAAGGTCAGGGTCTTTGCCTACAGCATCGGAGGGGACGGCAAGAAGAGCCAGGACGTCTTCTTCACTCTAGGTAATTGGTGCTTGTTGTACGGATGTGACGTCAAAGCACGTCTTAGGTGTCATACCCTCGGTCATACTTGGGGGGTCATACTTGGTGTCATACTTGGGGTCATACTTGGGGGGTCATACTCTGGGTCATACTTGGGGGTCATACTTGGGGTTATACTATCGGTCATACTTCGGGGTCATACTTGGTGTCATACTTGGGGTCATACTTGGGGTCATACTTGGGGTCATACTTGGGGGGTCATACTTGGGGTCATACTTGGGGTCACACTTGATGTCTCAATCAGGGTTGTGCTTAGGGATCATAATCAGTTTCATACTGGGGCCATACTTGATATCATAATTAGGGTTGTACTTGGGGTCATAATCGGGATTAAACTGGTCGTCATGCTAGAAAGGGGGGGGGATGTGATTTTGTTTCATCTAAAAGTATCTTTGTTTACTGGAACTCTTCTGTGCACCAAATTATCCGATTGGTGCAAGATTTTTGTGTGTGCATTTTTCACATTTGTTTCACATTTAGCAGTCTGTCACGGATGACCAATTTGCCCTTGTAACTTGTTGTTGTGAGTTGCGCACGGTGGTGTGTTTGATGTTTGCTTTTGTGGTATTTAAAGCTATTGGTTAGTGGTGCGAAAGCGTGCAAAGTGATTGTGTTGTTGACGTCATCGGTATATGTGTAGAAGGGGAGAGAGTTTGGTGTGTTCGTTGTTGTGGAAAGGAAAAAACGCCATTAAAGTTGTTGTTTATTTGAAGCAGTGTCTTTATTTCTTGTGCAACGGTAATTGTATGAATCTTGGAGCAAGCAGTCAAGATATAAGTATTAGGGACGCTTGAGACACAGTCTATACACTCGGATTGTAGAACAATTTGACTTAAAAACAAGATTGGTTTTCTAAAAACAGCTCTGCTATTGCGTCATACATTTCTTCATAGAACTGTGCGTTATATGTAAAAGGTTTTTCCTAAGATTCTTGTGGTGGTCTCATCTCTGGCACATTGTGTATTCTGATAAAATTTTCGATGTTATAATTGTTAATATGTTAGAAGGGGTGTAGACTAAGTATTTTAGATACAATACGTGAGTGTTAAAATTAGACTTGATATAAAATTCATTTTTAACTTCATCAACAAATGAAATACATGTGAAAACGATTAGGAAAATGCATTCAACATTTCAAATAATCAACAAAAATTATTAACAATAATGTAACTAAATATACAGTTATAACTTGAAAAATAACTTGTCTTGTAAGTGATTCGTGTTCTCTGTACTCTGCCATCAGGTGGACAAGTCCAGTACGATCCTGTCACTACAGAACTGTTGAACAGATCACCAGCTGCCCATTGGCCTTCACGTGTCTTACACATCCTGACTTTACTTGTAGCTATGACACTCAGATATTTTTAAAAACACTTTGCAAACAGTGTTTCTTGTTGTAGAATCAGCTGGAGTAAGTTGTACTTCTTTGTTTAATGTAAATATATTTTAAACACATTTTCTTGCCACCCATCCATGTTTTTATTGGCATGATCAAATACAGAATTCACATCAACATACATAAAAAAAGTATATCTATTAAATGTAAAAGTAAAAATATTTACGTATTCTCCTATTGTTTGAACAATGAATATTGAACCAAAGAATCGATATGTACAAGATGTGTACAAGAGGTGTGCAATGTTATAAAGGAGATAGTTATGTAGAATGTTGTTTTAAATTTGTTGGGCTTTTTGTTTATTGAGAGTTTTCATCTATAAAAATCCTGTTACGTGTTTTCTTAAAATTTACTGTTCAATAAAAATGTCAAGAGATGTAACAAGTCTTTATATTGAAGTGTTAGACTTGCTTTGAGTGTTGTGGCTGTCATACAGTCCCTCGTATGAGAGATGTAACAAGTCTTTATATTGAAGTGTTAGACTTGCTTTGAGTGTTGTGCCTGTCATACAGTCCCTCGTATGAGAGATGTAACAAGTCTTTATATTGAAGTGTTAGACTTGCTTTGAGTGTTGTGGCTGTCATACAGTCCCTCGTATGATAGATGTAACAAGTCTTTACATTGAAGTGTTAGACTTGCTTTGAGTGTTGTGCCTGCCATACAGTCCCTCGTATGAGAGATGTAACAAGTCTTTATATTGAAGTGTTAGACTTGCTTTGAGTGTTGTGCCTGTCATACAGTCCCTCGTATGAGAGATGTAACAAGTCTTTATATTGAAGTGTTAGACTTGCTTTGAGTGTTGTGCCTGCCATACAGTCCCTCGTATGAGAGATGTAACAAGTCTTTATATTGAAGTGTAGACTTGCTTTGAGTGTTGTGCCTGTCATACAGTCCCTCGTATGAGAGATGTAACAAGGGTTTATATAGAAGTGTTAGACTTGCTTTGAGTGTTGTGGCTGCCATACAGTCCCTCGTATGAAAGATGTAACAAGTCTTTATATTGATGTGTAGACTTGCTTTGAGTGTTGTGCCTGTCATACAGTCCCTCGTATGAGAGATGTAACAAGTCTTTATATTGAAGTGTTAGACTTGCTTTGAGTTTTGTGCCTGTCATACAGTCCCTCGTATGAGAGATGTATCAAGTCTTTATATTGAAGTGTTAGACTTGCTTTGAGTGTTGTGGCTGCCATACAGTCCCTGGTATGAGAGATGTAACAAGTCTTTATATTGAAGTGTAAGACTTGCTTTGAGTGTTGTGCCTGTCATACAGTCCCTCGTATGAGAGATGTAACAAGTCTTTATATTGAAGTGTTAGACTTGCTTTGAGTGTTGTGGCTGCCATACAGTCCCTCGTATGAGAGATGTAACAAGTCTTTATATTGAAGTGTTAGACTTGCTTTGAATGTTGTGGCTGCCATACAGTCCCTCGTACGTCCGGGCTAAAAAAACCTGTGAACTCTACTTCACCAGCCTACATAGGTCATCATCATTTGAAAAGTTGACACAATATTCTGTTAAATAGAGTAGCTATGATATTTCAGTTGTTCATCAGCTTGAAGCAGGCAAGAACTGTTTGAGATTTATATCAGCTCTTGCAATGAATTTAATAACAGGTGAATTCAAATTTTCTTGACCTTTAATCTCTCATATCTACAAATTTATCAATTTATAATCTAATGCTATCGAAAAATAAAATGATTTTCAAACAAATTTAAGCTTAAGGGAAGCGAGCTTTGTTTATATTATACATTTCTCCAATTGCCTCCCTTACTTTCAAAAAACCTGGTAATCGTAAAACATTTAATAAAATACTTTTTTTTTTAAAACGTAAAATCATTTTTCCTTATAAAAAACAAAACATAACAAACTATTTTCAAAGAAATTAGAAAATTTATTTCATTTTCAAACTTCAGCAAAATAATAAAATTACTGGTCTCTGGGATGAGAGATGCAATTAAATCCGCTTATAGTTATAAAGTAAATAATGAATTTAATGTTTTTGTTTTGCCTATAAAATCATTAATGAAGGAAAGACTGGTAAAATGTAATTTCAGTTTTATATGCGCCATTAGCTGTTATAGAATTTTTAGTGATATTGCTAGTATTTGTTAGGAAATATTTCTAGAGCTAAATTATGTCCTAGGTTTAATTTTTTTTTCCTCCATTATTTAATTTATGATTATTACTTATTTTATTTTTTTTTAAACTTATTTTCTTTTATCTGAACTTATGTCTCCCTCTGACGTAATCAAAATTCGTTAATTTTACAGTTACATATTTTCGTTTAAGCAAAATCTGAAATTAATTATTCTTCTGTGTTCTACTCAGACACTTTGTCTCTACAAGGATAGAAGAGATTAAGAGAACATGAACAAAAGTAAATGAAAATGTGTTATTTGTTATTAGATTCCGGTTTGTTTAATTTTACAACGGGTTTGGTCGTATGTAGACAGAAATATAGCACTGAAAAGAATAATTTTTATTTTTTAATACTGGAATGAAACATTTTTTAACAAAACATTTTATAAAATGTTAAATTTGTAATCCTTGATTCAAATGTCTCCCTGTTTTGTTGTCTTTGTTTGTTTTTGTTTTTGTTTTCTGCGCTCTTTGTTATGTCCCAATTTATCAACTCTGATTGATGATGAAGTATTAAAATATTTGGGAAAGTTGTTTTCACATCCCCTGATATAAGCCTGGGTTTGAGGGTAGATCTTGGGAACAATCTACCGACGACCTTGAACCATTGTGGCTTTTCACTCTTCGACATTGACATAGGGCCAGAATCGGGTTCAACGGCCCAAATTGTAGAAGGTCAATGTGACCTTGTGACATGACACATGGAGATTTCAACACACTTTTGACCACACAAAAAAATTAATTACTTTTTCCCCCAAAGTTTCTGAAGTCTTTGTTAACTGCCAGTGTAACCTGTTAAAAAATTCTTTATTTAAGTCCGACTTATTAACTGTCTGTCAGCAGACGGCAAAGATATGAAATGAAGACATTGTGATTTACTGGGTGCTTGGTGACACTTTGTATTACTTTGTTGTACTAGAGAACATTAATGTTAAAATGGTGCAAACTGGCAAGGAAGGTAGCCGTCTCTAGGAATTTAGAAGTGAACATGAAGGTAGAAATAGCTAGGCGTGTGACAGTGGCTAGAAAGGTAGCACTTGCTAGTAAGGTAGCAGTAGCTAAAAAAAAAACAAATTACACAGACTATTTGTGTAAGGAAACAATAAATTAAAGCTTTATTATCAACTAATACAAATAATGGTAAACGTTTCGGCTCATGCCTTCATCAGTACAAAAACAATTACATGTACTTACATATATATTAAAATTAAAACATATTAAAGTCTATGTGATAAAATGAAAAGAAAAGAAAAACAAAAGTAAACACGTGTTTATATAACATCCTTCATGAGCTCCATGACTAACCCTAGAGTTACCTAAATCTTCCATCTCATTTTTTATCCCCTTCCCCCCCCCCCCCACACACACACTTTTTTGTCTTGATGTCCAAAGGACAAGAAACATTTCACATGCACCACCCACCCCACCACCCAAGACATCTGACCACTATTGCGTGTGCCTGAATCGCGGGATATTTTAGTCAGGAAACTCAGTCACACTCAGTGCTTTGTTATTTGTCTGGAGTCTAGACTTTAGAGCACTGACGTCAGTGTGAAATGAGTTGTCCCCGGAGTGCTGTACCGTGCACACCCAGGGATGGTGTAACGTGCACACCAAGAGTGATGTAACGTGCACACCCAGGGCGATGTAACGTGCACGCCCGGGGTGCTGTACCGTGCACGCCCGGGGTGCTTTACCGTGCACATCCAGGGTGATGTACCGTGCACACCCAGGGGGCTGTACCGTGCACACCCAGGGATGGTGTAACGTGCACACCAAGAGTGATGTAACGTGCACACCCAGGGCGATGTAACGTGCACACCCAGGGCGATGTAACGTGCACGCCCGGGGTGCTGTACCGTGCACGCCCGGGGTGCTTTACCGTGCACATCCAGGGTGATGTACCGTGCACACCCGGGGTGCTGTACCGTGCACACCCGGCGTGCTGTACCGTGCACATCCAGGGCGATGTACCGTGCACAGCCAGGGTACTGTACCGTGCACACCCGAATCAGAATTTTATAACGCACGGGAACTTGACATTTAATGCATTCTGTAGTTTATTGCTTGGGATTTAGAGTCCCAAATCATCGATTGCATATTGATCAGTAAAAGTGTCAGCATTAAGCTTTATTCTATTCTCCGTTTTGCAATATTATTGGTCTCTGTGTTATTGGTCTCTGTGTTATTGGTCTCTGTGTTATTGGTCTCTGTGTTATTGGTCTCTTTGTTATTGGTCTCTGTGTTATTGGTCTCTGTGTTATTGGTCTCTTTGTTATTGGTCTCTGTGTTATTGGTCTCTGTGTTATTGGTCTCTTTGTTATTGGTCTCTGTGTTATTGGTCTCTGTGTTATTGGTCTCTTTGTTATTGGTCTCTGTGTTATTGGTCTCTGTGTTATTGGTCTCTTTGTTATTGGTCTCTGTGTTATTGGTCTCTGTGTTATTGGTCTCTTTGTTATTGGTCTCTGTGTTATTGGTCTCTGTGTTATTGGTCTCTTTGTTATTGGTCTCTGTGTTATTGGTCTCTGTGTTATTGGTCTCTTTGTTATTGGTCTCTGTGTTATTGGTCTCTGTGTTATTGGTCTCTTTGTTATTGGTCTCTGTGTTATTGGTCTCTGTGTTATTGGTCTCTTTGTTATTGGTCTCTGTGTTATTGGTCTCTGTGTTATTGGTCTCTTTGT
>MUZC01004685.1:151825-167661 GCA_002072015.1 Radix auricularia | reverse complement strand
AGAGTCAACTAAACAATACAAGAGTCAACTAAACAATACAAGAGTCAACTAAACAATACAAGAGTCAACTAAACAATACACGAGTCAACTAAACAATACAAGAGTCAACTAAACAATACATAGAGTCAACTAAACATTACAAGAGTCAACTAAACAATACAAGAGTCAACTAAACAATACATAGAGTCAACTAAACAATACAAGAATCAACTAAACATTACAAGAGTCAACTAAACAATACATAGAGTCAACTAAACAATACATAGAGTCAAATTAACAATACAAGAGTCAACTAAACAATACATAGAGTCAACTAAACAATACATAGAGTCAATTAAACATTACATAGAGTCAACTAAACAATACATAGAGTCAACTAAACAATACAAGAGTCAACTAAACAATACAAGAGTCAACTAAACAATACATAAGACAACTGAACTATAAATGAATCGAATGAATCAGGTCATCTGTTAAAATGACTCCACTAAACCATAAATAACTATAACACATTCTAAATACTCATAATAAATTAATTGATCATTTATTTAGCGCTGTACCTCAGTAAGGAACTGGGCTAGCAGCGCTTGACTTAAAAATACTAAAACAATTGATATTCCGGTTCCGCTATAGCACTCATTGTCCCACAAGAAAACAACAATGTTATGCCGATTGTAATACTATGCTTAATACTATGATACACACCCGCTGCCCTAATCCACACATAATTACTTGTTTACCTCAGTAGGTCTTGCTTGCTGGGTTCTTGCAACTGCCCTAAATGTACATACATGCACACCGTGACCTTACTGTCACCAACAAAACTTATCAACTGAAACCCCTCTCACCGGATCCTTGTTGGGCTGTGGACCTATTGTGTGTGGGGGGGTGTGGTGGGGGTGAGATAAATAAAAACCCTGTTCTTTCGACCTTGCGATAAACATCCAACAGGAAACTGTGTTCAGGAATATTCCTCCATGAGGGGGGGGGGGGGGGGGGGGGTAACTCTGGCCAAAGACAGGTAACTTGATGACATACTGTCTTGTCCGATAAGAATAGCGTCCCTTGTCGGCGAGGAAATGTTATGGACTTTCAGATTCGGATATACGTACGAGGGCTTCTCAAATGTCAAAAAACCATGGGTCGCAATTAAAAATTCTCCCAGAGCAACAACAAAAAAAGACAAATATGCGATTTGACCGCCGAAGAAAGGGAGATAATGTTCCCTCTGAGGTTCCTTGGTCCATATGCAAAATAAAAAACTGGTGTGGAAAAGTTGCAAGAATTAATTTTTTCCTGCGTAATTTTACGCCCCTGTATGGCATCCTTGCGACTGCAAGTGACGGGGGTTAGATCTTCTTACTAGTATGGCAGACACAAAGCTTACAGGGAATTGGAGAAGGGGGTGGAAGGGCGGGGGGGTCAAAAACTCTCCAAACTGAAAACTTCTGTGTCTACAGCCACCTCTCCACCCAAGTACCCATAAGAAGCGGGGCCAAAGGGGTATGAGTAATTTGCTGGGACCGCAGGCCGACACACGGGGGCAGTCATAGACTCGCTCCAATGAACGCACTTTATGCCACCCGGCCATAGACCGAGACGGCAGTTAACTCTGGTAGCAAACTGATGAATGGAAACAAGACCTCGTGACCAAGACATAGTTCAGTGGCGTAATGCTGAACACGTTGTACTCTCTGAACATTGTAAGCCCGTGTTAATCTTCTGACTTATGAAGTGACCCACTTACAGACAATTCACTGGATGACCCGCACACATAATTAAAACCATCATCATCATCATAATCATCATTGCCTGTCGTCCCATCTGAAGCAGAGGCCACAAACCTGACATCATGGGTGTTTAGCCAGTCTCTGCAGCTGGTTCTAGAAAACTTAGGATGATGATAAAGTCCACGACTAATATAGAAAAGCCATAAGACCATTATGTCATCATGGTTCAACAGGTACGCTAGGAACATACGGATGAACATATTCCCATCAAGATCTATAACTATAAGACCCTCTGAACATATTCCCATCAAGATCTATAACTATAAGACCCTCTGAACATATTCCCATCAAGATCTATAAGACCCTCTGAACATATTCCCGTCAAGATCCATAAGATCTCTGAACACAATTCAAATTTTCAATCAATTTCAATCATTTATTCTCAAAGATGTAATTCCCAGTTGCAGATCATCCGGTCCGCCGTCCTTGCTTACTGTCTCCACGAAGCACAGTTTTAGAACCGCTGCCATAAATGAATGACGGCCTAGCGAGCAGACCAAGGCGTCTCAAAGGTCGAAACTCAAGCTCCGACCTGATGTCAGTGTTGAGAATCAAACTGATTTATCACTTCTTGACATAAGTTGGGCTGGGGCACGTCGGCGGGGGTGGGGGGGGGGGTAGGTATATTTACCTCCTCTTAAGGACCCGGCCCTCTTATATGGGAAAACCCTTCTCTTTAAGTCCGTCATATGTCGAGCTGACCTCGGTGGAAGCACAGGTACAGGAAAACAATATGGCTTCTGTGGAATAATGAGCCACAGAACAAGTGTGTAAACAGCAGGGCTTCCTAGGCAGTTGGTTGGCTGCCGATGTGAAAGTTAAAGACTTTATACGGATGACTTGCTTCCTTGTCCGTTTAATTGGCATCTGATCACAATACTGTTATTACTCCAGTGTAGCAGAACAATGGGGAAATAGTCTGGTTATATTTTATCTGTATTATCAAAGTGTTTTGTGACCGTCATCTTTTATCACTAAGAGCAGTTGGGCAACTGAGGAAGAAGCATTTGGAAAAAGAGCGAGGAGAATTGCCAGGTAACACTGCCCCACTGCATTCATGTGTGTGTTTTGCAGAAGAGACTGCCACTCAAGGACTGGTCTCATCAGCCACACCAAGAGCTGCTAATAATAAAGATAAATCTGTCGTTTTTCTTAGACGGACAGACGCCATATTATATTATGTGACCGTCTATCTGTCATCTTTCGTAGACGGACAGATGCCATATTATATTATGTAACCGTCTATCTGTCGTCTTTCGTAGACGGACAGACGCCATATTATATTATGTGACCGTCTATCTGTCGTCTTTCATAGACGGACAGACACCATATTATTTTATGTGACCGTCTATCTGTCGTCTTTCATAGACGGACAGATGCCATATTATATTATGTGACCGTCTATCTGTCGTCTTTCATAGACGGACAGACGCCATATTATATTATGTGACCGTCTATAAAGACGTGCGAAATATTGTTGTAACATTTCGATCAACTAATAAAATGAAACCAATGAAAAACAATTTAAATTAGCCACATCTAAATTTAGAAATTGGCGCTTAATTTTTTCTATGCACGTTCTTTATTAGAACCGCTAAATATAGTGCAGATTTTTACGACGCTGACACGGAGAGATCATGTTGGTTTTATGACATTTGACATGAACTGTTTCAAGGATCAAGAAGTTCAAATTACCCCGACATTGACAGAACGTTCCTAATGACTAAACTCAACAAGGGAAATAGTAAATATCCTTCCATCACAGTTAATATTTTAAACAATCGGTAGAGCAGTCGGCACCCTGATAGGACAGTAACCGAATCGAAAAGAAGTTCACTAATTGCTGGAACTCCTCTTTTAAACCAACTTTTCTGGGAAATTTCTGTTTGACTCCAGAGGTTGTTATAAGTTAAAACGGTCCGTCAGGACCGGGTGTGTTTAAAAATAATTTACTGACTAAGACATATAAATGCTAGTTTTGTCCACGTTTTGTCCACGTTCAATAAAAGATCTTGACACAAAACAGCTGTGAAATTTACTTTGATTTTTTAAAAGAAAATTTGAAAAGATACGACTGCATTGTTAACGGGGAAAACATGCTTTGGTGATGTTAAGTTTTAAAGTTCAGTTAGGACGACGCCGTGAGGCTTTTGTACCACAGGCTTTTTTAAACTTCAGTGAATATGTATTTGTCCTATTTATGTAGTCATGGGTTGGTCATTCGAGAGGAACTTGTCCTATCCCTAGAGATAGGTGGGCCATACGTATTTCTGGAGATGGATTGGTCAGTTTCTATGATATAGATCGACATATTCATTACAGATGGATTGGTCAGTTTCTATGATATGGATCTATTAATTCATTAGAGATGTTTTTGTGAGTTCCTTAGGCATGGATTGTTAGTACCATGATTGTTAGTACCATTATTGTTAGTACCATGATTGTTAGTACAATAGTCGCAATTCGAACAAGAACAATGGTGTAGAAATCAAGACCCACAAAATTGGATGATACGCAACTTTGCATACAGGTTTGTTATTTCGTACACAACAATTATAAAGATGCTGGGGGGGGGGGTGTCAACCTTTTTTGAAGATAGTTTTAAGGACCGTCATATAAATACATGTACATTGATACACAATGAACAGTTTTCTCTCATTTTGTGGGAGCCACTCAGGGCTCTCATCTACCGCATATAGTTAGGGCGCCGTGGCTCTCATCTACCGCATATAGTTAGGGCGCCGTGGCTCTCATCTACCACATATAGTTAGGGCGCCGTGGCTCTCATCTACCACATATAGTTAGGGCGCCGTGGCTCTCATCTACCACATATAGTTAGGGCGTCGTGGCTCTCATCTACCGCATATAGTTAGGGCGCCGTGGCTCTCAACTAGTTAGGGCGCCGTGGCTCTCATCTACCACATATAGTTAGGGCGCCGTGGCTCTCATCTACCACATAAAGTTAGGGCGCCGTGGCTCTCATCTACCACATAAAGTGTGGCTCTCTGTACTACATGTAAACACTACAATTGCACCAGGGATCCCTGTACACTTTAAATGAACACAATGGGCCCCCGGGGATCCCTGTACACTTTAAATGAACACAATGGGCCCCCAGGATCCCTGTACACTTTAAATGAACACAATGGGTCCCCAGGATCCCTGTACACGTTATATGAACACCATGATCCCCACGGGGATCCCTGTACACTTTAAATCAACACAATGGGCCCCCGGGGATCCCTGTACACTTTAAATGAACACAATGGGCCCCCAGGATCCCTGTACACTTTAAATCAACACAATGGGCCCCCAGGATCCCTGTACACTTTAAATCAACACAATGGGCCCCCGGGGATCCCTGTACACTTTAAATGAACACCATGGGCCCCCGGGGATCCCCGTACACTTTATATGAACACCATGGTCCCCACGGGGATCCCTGTACACGTTATATGAACACCCTGGGCCCCCATTGATCCTAGCACCACTTATTTAAACAGCGTGGCGGCCCCTGAAAGCTATTGTAGTCTTTGTTGTCACTTGTTCAAGCGAGTAAGACCGTCTGTTAGTCCTTAGGAGTGTCAATGATCGATTTTTATAAAGGGCTTAGTCTATTACCGGGGACAATGGACGTGTTTACTGTCGCTTAAATCAGTGCTTCTCAACTCATTCCCTGCCACACACCATCAGGATTCATCAATAGATATAGTTATACATGTAGTTAAAGTTATATCCTATGCTTTGTATTGGCTTAAAGTTAGACCTCATTAAAAATTAAAAGGCTTCTAAGACTTAATGAGCGGTGACATTTAGATGACATATCGTTGGAGATAGGATGCGTTATTGACATGTGTGGTGAAAAGTCGTAAGATAAACTAAACTGTGTGTTTGGGTGATGAAAAGTTTAGGATAAACTAAACTTTGTGTTTGGGTGATGAAAAGTTTAGGATAAACTAAACTTTGTGTTAGGGTGATAAAAAGTTTAGGATAAACTAAACTGTGTGTTTGGGTGATGAAAAGTTGCTACACTAATACAACCTACAATAGGTCTATACAATTAATGAATTAATGGGTTGATGATCTGTAATGTGTCTATGATATGTAATGTGTCTATGATATGTACTGTGTCTATGATATATAATGTGTCTATGTTATATGTAATGTGTCTATGATATATGTAATTTGTCTATGAGATGTAATGTGTCTATCATCTGCAATGTGTCTATGATATGTAATGTATCTATGATATGAAATGTGTCTATGATATGTAATGTGTCTATGGTATGTAATGTGTCTATGGTATGTAATGTGTCTATGGTATGTAATGTGTCTATGGTATGTAATGTGTCTATGAGATGTAATGTATCATAATCTGTAATTGTTCATTCAGGTGTACTTGGACACTGTAAAAACTTCAATTTTCCAGTGGTACGTGCAGATTGGATTTTTTTGGCGAGATTTTATGTTTACTTTTTTATTGTATTTAAATGCTCTTTAATGCTGTTAGCATTAGTAACTATTGATTATAATTTCAGATCGTGCACATTTTCAGTTGTAAATAATCATCCGATATACATTATTTTAATTAAAAATACCTGACGCTTGAAACAAATCCGACGTCAATCATTCTTAAAATAATTCCCAGATGTGTACGTTCTCCAGTGCAGGTGTATCACCTGGTACAATATGGAAGATTAGGTTCAAGGTGTACCTAACACACATTTACCTTGTACACTTAGGTAGACTAGTTTCTAGGTGTAACTAACACACCAGCAGTAAGATAGAGTGTAGAACAGGGTCTTGGTGTACTAACACACATGTACATTGTACACTAAGGTAGACTAGTTTCTGGGTGTACTTAACACACAAGCAGTAAGATAGAGCGTAGGGTAGAACAGGCTCTTGGTGTATAACACACGAGACACAGCCAGACGAGTGTAAACAACAAGGCTTGTGTTCGCCTGGTTTATCAACCCCTGCCTGTATCTCCAGCAATCGGTCAACATAAACAACATCTCTCTCTACCCTCCATCCCTCTCTCTCTCTCCATCCCTCTCTCTCTCTCTCTCTCTCTCTCTCTCTCTCTCTCTCTCTCTCTCTCTCTCTCTCTCTCTGTCTACTGTTAATCAGGACAGCGCTGTAGCTTCTATGAGCTGCACCCAATAGTCCATAGTTAATCCCGATAGAGAATTTTTAGTCGTGTTTAAAAGTTGCCCACTGAGGTAAGAATGGCATGAGTGTGATGACCGCTTGGTCAAATATTGGGAAATTAGAGGGGGGGGGGGGCGACACTTAGTATGTTGTTACTTAGAGTTGTTATATTTTAAGCTGTAACTCACAATGGGGGTTGCCAAAAATGTGCACCACATGAACATCAAATGAAAATGCTATTATTATGTTATAGGCTCATTTGTATTTAAAAGGTCAAAACGTCTGCCTTTAGACTTTAGAGCCTCATGAGCCAAAATATCTCTTCCTTAATTTAAACCACTTTCCTGGCAATTTTTTATAAATAAGTGCGTTTTCATTGAGCTTTAGGTGAGCGGCCCCAAAAAGGTTCGCCATCACTGCTATAGGTGGTAATTATGTCAGGAGAGTGGCGGGGCTGTATGTGCTTGGAGGTGGGGGGGGGAAGATAAATCTCATACTCATATAATATTCAAGATATGGGTACAAGCCTGCCTCACAATACTCAAGAGTCTTTTTAATTTTATATGCAGGTCTAAACTTTTGAAACGTATAAATAAATATTAGGAGCTCTTATTTCCTTAGATTCTCGCCTGTTAACACCGAACATTCTCACCTGTTAACACCGATCATTCTCACCTGTTCAACAATATGGAAACCACAAATATCACGACAATTCAAGAAGGCGATTATTTTCGCAAGAGCGCCCCCCACCCCACCCCCCAATCCCTTTCCACCGCAGCATCCGCCAACAGATATTGTAAACACAACTCGTCATGTGCAGCGTCTAATTTCTTACTCACCAATCTAAGGTCTGGGGTCGACCTGTTTAAGTCATTAAAACAAAGCATGCTGCAGCGCTTCAAAGTTAGATCAATCTATAAGTGTCTGCCCATCCAGACACTGGTGGAAGTAAAGCTATTTAGGAGCAGGCCAGGTGGAAGTGGGTCAGATCAGGTGAAACCAGGAAATGCTTTCCGCGGCACCCTCGTGAGCGTGAGAACTTGTACAGGTGAGGTCAAAGGTCATCCAATGACACGTGTACGCCAGACGGGGGAGCTACCACGTGTGGTCGCGGGAAGTCACAGCATCTTAATTAAGATATGTATTGATTAAATCATTTCCTGTCTCAGGTGAGCCAGGGGCTCATTAATTGATGCGTCAGGTGATAGGGCCATTCAAACTCTCACTCGCATCACACACACAGACAAACAGACACACACAGACACAGCGTCAGGTGATAGGGTCATACAAACTCTCACTCACATCACACACACAGACAAACACACACACAGACAAACAGACACAGCGTCAGGTGATAGGGTCATACAAACTCTCACTCACATCACACACACAGACAAACAAACACACACACAAACAGACACAGCGTCAGGTGATAGGGTCATTCAAACTCTCACTCACATCACACACACAAACACATACACACAAACAGACACAGCGTCAGGTGATAGGGTCATTCAAACTCTCACTCACATCACACACACAGACAAACACACACACAGACAAACAGACACACACACAGACAGACACAGCGTCAGGTGATAGGGCCATTCAAACTCTCACTGACATCACACACACACACACACAACTTTGTTGAGTTTTCAGGCCAATGAAGACATAATAAGGGATGGAAAAAAAACACCAACGTGATAAAACACACCAGGCCCGCCCCTGGGTAAAACGAGTCTTCTGGTGGATCACTCTTAACGGATCTAATATGTGCCGTGCTCATACAACAAGATTATCCCATAGTTAACTTCGGGAACAAGTTCCACCCTTTCCCTGCCACACACAAGCAGGATTCATCAATAGATATAGTTATACATGTAGTTAACTTCGGGAACAAGTTCCACCCTTTCCTTCCCGACTGTCCCGCCTGCTAAGAGTTAACAACAGTACGGCACACTAGAAACAAGTTGTGGGCTAATAGTGACTGAACTACAGTGGAACCTCTTATAACGAGCTTGATTCGTTCCAGAAATTTTTCGCTCGTTAAGGGGGAAACTCTTTCATCGACAAAAATTTGCTGGTTATGAGTAAAAACTTGTATGATATCTGCTCGTTATGAGAGGTTTCACTGCATAAATTTTTATTGACCACAAATTTATCGGAATCCAGTTTTAAATGTAACAAGCCAAGGAGTTCTATACGGCAGAACACTTTTCTATATCAGAGGGGGCGGCATTTACTGCTAACAGCCTGGCACGCCTTTTATTCGTGGAGAGCCCGGAGAGGGTGAGGGTGGGCGCAGAAATCTGCTTCTAGCTGGTCACTGAGTAGGTCAAGCATGCAATCAACAGACATCAGCTAAGATAATTTGTTTATTGTGCATAAACATTATAATTACTAATATTTATGTTTCTCGCGGCTAGATATGCATATTTGTTGATGACATCATTTCCTGTCTCAGGTGAACCCGGGTCTCCTAAACTGATGCGTCACTGTGATTGGGTGATCAAACTTCTCACTTACGTTTACATCACACATATACAGACACACCGGCAAAGGTCAAGTTGTGACACATGTCACAGGGGCAAAGGTCAAGTTGTGATAAATGCCACAGGGGTTAAGGTCAAGTTGTGATACATGCCACAGGGGTTAAGGTCAAGTTGTGACACATGCCACGAGGGCAAAGGTCAAGTTGTGACAAATTCTACTGGGGCAAAGGTCAAGTTGTGACACATTCAACAAGGGCAAAGGTCAAGTTGTGATACATTCTACCAGGGCATTGGGGAACTTGTGACACTTTAGGCGGAGTAACTAAGCTCAAGGAACTTACTCCCGGAAAAAAATTCATGGTGTCTAGTTCAGGTCATGACCTTGACCCCACAGAAATGTCTGGCTTCAGCTTCACTCAATGTCATTGAATTAAGTCTTAGGCACGCCGACATCTTGCGTTGTAAAAGAAACTTGACTTTGTTCCCGTGGTGCGGGTGGTGGGGGGTGGGAGACTAACGTATATCTCAACACTCCATGGTCCAGGCAGGTGGGACACAGTATTGTGTTGCTCTCAATCCAAGGGTTGCACGCTATTAAACTTACATGCGTGTCTTGTGTAGTAGACATCCGTGTGCTGAGCTGAGGGCCCAGTGTCTTTAACTCGGTCTGTGGGATCAATTCTCAGAGATAAGATTTGCCCGCCTATTTTAAGACACAAAGTTCTTGGTCCGCCACTGTCACACGGACAAAATGTGGACATTGTCACGGACGCGCGTCAAATGCGTGTGTCCAGATGAACGAGGGGTAGTGTCTATATCGACGATAGGGCTAGTGTCTCGATGGACAATGGTTGGTGTCTAAATGGACATGGGTTGGTGTCTAAATGGACAAGAATGGATAAGGTCTAGTGTCTAGAATAGTCTAGATGGGTAAAGGCTAGAGTCTAGATAGACAAGGGTTAGTTTCTATATGGACAGGGCTATGGTCTAAATGGACAAAGGCTACTGTCTAGATAGACGAGGGCTACTGTCTAGCTAGACTACCTTCGCGTCTGAGAACTAACTTTGATGTGCCTGTATCAGCCATGAATGCTACGTTTAGTTTTCTCTGGTCAGATTGATATCAATTATTCATAGCACTGGAACCTAATCCTTACAACTTCGCCATAGTCCTGACAAACATCCGCTTGGCTTTGTTATACGGGCAGAAGATGTAAGAAACAATGATAACGTTGTCTAAATAATAGCACTAAATAACAATTAATGGTGGTCAGATTTGAACGACAGATGTGGTCAGACACCGTTGGCTCCGTTAAAAGAACATGACCGTGACAGGCTAAAGCGTAGCCGCCTCGTTTTGATCTCAAATAAGTCAATAGATAAATTATAGACCAATCTTACGTTACGTCGACCAATAGACCAATATTACGTTACGTCGACCATTAGACCAATCTTACGTTAGGTCGACCAATGGAGTCAATAGACCAATTGTACCTTACGTCGACCAATAGACCAATTGTACCTTACGTCGACCAATAGACCAATTGTACCTTACGTCGACCAATAGACCAATTGTACCTTACGACTTACGTCGACCAATAGACTAATCTTACTTTACGTCGACCAATAGAGTCAATAGACCAATCTTACTTTACGTCGACCAATAGTACTGGCAGCAATAGACCAACTAAGCGAGTTCCAGAGGGTTTCAACGGCCAATTAGTTCTTAGCTTAGGATCATGGGGTTTCGATAATCTGTGTAGACCGTGTAGACCGTAGACAATGAATCCTTTCAACACACCTCGGTTACTTGCCTAACATGGCATCTATCTTTACGAATTCCTCAAGTCGGTGGGATATACAAATAATATATAACATATTGACGTTTTGATATAATTAATATAGTGATCGGTTTATTCTAAACACAGATTTTAAAAAGAAACAGCACAGTCCATAGCAAATACTTTTTAGAACTTTTCTACACTTGCTGGTAGTGTTGGTTTTTTGTACAAATGCCGGTAGTGTTGTTGTTTTTTTGTTTTTTTTTTATTTTACACATGCTGGTTGGGTTTTTTTTTACACATGCTGGAATTTTTTTTACACATGCTGGTAGGGTTTTTTTACACACAGTTTACGATATGTTAGTATGGACGCTCTAATGACTTACCCCCAAGCTTGCAATCACACGTGACGCCACTGACTTAGAAGGAAAGATTTTTACTATGGGCAACCAATCCCAACAACCCTTGCAAACAAATGATGGGATACAACCATTCCCAACAAATGATTGGATACAACCAATCCCAACAACCCTTGCAAACAAATGATGGGATACAACCATTCCCAACAACCTTTGAAAACAAATGATGGAATACAACCAATCCCAACAACCCTTGCAAACAAATGATTGGATACAACCAATCCAAACAAATGATTGGATACAACCAATCCAAACAAATGATTGGATACAACCAATCCAAACAAAATGATTGGATACAACCAATCCAAACAAATGATGGGTTACAACCAATCCCAAGAACCCTTACATACAAATAAAGGATTACGAAGATGCAATGTCCCAGCATGAACACCTGCCTCTACAACAAACTAGTTGTCCTTAAGGTCTATTTATAGTCAAATCTTATTTCATTAAGATAAGCTTAAGCACAGGTGAAGGCAGTGTGGTAGTTGTTAAGTGAATGGTGTTTGTGAGCTTGTCAGTGTCCTATACTGGCGTGTGTTGTTGTTTTTTCTATGACAGTGAAGCACACAATTTTCATAAGCGTGTATTATATTTAATAAACCTTAATATAATTTTAAATGCTGTTTGTTTATTTATGGGTAGGGGAGAGATATTGAGGGAGGAGAAAAGAGATTGTGTGAGGAAAGATATTGTGGGACGAAAGAGATTGTGGGTGCAAAATGACAACTTTTCCAATTTATGTAGATTTACGTAGATTTGACACAAAACAACTAAAATAACAGGCAGTACTAAAAAGTACTTACATTTTTTATAAGATTAGATTTAGCAAACGATATCAATATCAAACCCTAACCCCGAGTTTTGCACAAATTGGTTCTAAATTTTGACATAGCCACAAACTCCCCCCCCCACCCCCACTTCAGGGTACATTTCAAAATTGAAATTCGAATTTGAAAAACGAAAGAACATGATTGTTTAATCGGATAAATGTTTAACTTTAACGGTGGTTGAATTTGTTTTTTCAAACACAAACTTCAAACATTATTTGTGTTACTGCAAACATTATGCTACTGCAAACATTATGTTACTGCAAACATTATTTATGTTACTTCAAACATTATGTTACTTCAAACATTATGTTACTTCAAACATTATGTTACTGCAAACATTATGTTACTTCAAACATTATGTTACTGCAAACATGTTTCAAGTACAAAAATATTATTATTAATTATAAGGTTACATAATTTAAAGTTCTTTAATTTAAAAACTAGTTTTCAAAATTCACGCCGTGATACTTGTCAATTAAATAATTTAAATATGTAAATTAACAATACTACAGATTCCAATTGTAAACATTGAATTTAAATTATGTCTACATGATTTTTTAGTCTAACCTTAATAATATGCCTTAATTTCTTAAACTTAATCGATTAATATTTAAATCTAATGACATGATAGTTACTAATAATAAAGAAAAATGTGATCAATTCTTATTAATTATCAATAGGAAAAACAAATAAATGTATTGCTTATCGTGGTATACATTATCATTATTATTGCCAAATAAATTTAAAGTTTTCAACTTGCCTTGTAAATCATAATCCAAACTATCTCAGCCGTCTCAGGGTTACATTGAAACTGATCAGCAGAAAAGAAAACAATAACAACAAACGGCAAGCGGCGTGTGTTGATTCTTGTTTTCAAAGTACTGTGGGTTCAGATTTCCCCGCCCAAAACACAAGAGCGTGTAGTGTAGACGTAAGCTATCGCGTGCCGCACATAACAGGCGGGCAATATTGTCAAGGTGTGTAAGTGAATCAAATATCTATTTTCTTTGTAGCACACTTCCACCTGGGCCCCGTGTTCCCCCCTACCTCAGAGGTATGCTCCCTACACCCCCACCCATCCCTTTAGTTCTTCTTTCTTTTTTTTTTTTTCTTGTCATTGGTCGTGACCTAGATACAACCGCGATGGCAGCTCGTGTTTTTGATGGACGTTAAATTTTGAGACGTGCCGCGCAGTGTTGTATTGATCTTACTTGTTAGAACAGGGGGAGAGGGGAGCAATCAGGGACGGAAGGAATTTCCTCCCTTAAAAAAAAAAAACTCAACTGTTTACAGTTTGATTGGAGGTGACACACACGACCGAGGCGCGCGCTGTGCTTTTATTATTGACTGCCATGCTGCCCCTTGTTGCCCTGTGAGAGGAGCTGGGAAGGAACGGGTGACGTGATCGGGATTGTCGTTTTAAATACACTGTCCAACTTCCATTGTCAATGTTTAACTTAAATCACACGTTCTTTAAAATGTTTATAGATTCAAGACAGCAATTCGAAAATATTTTAAATATCAAAGTGTAGGTCAGATCATGATTCTTAATCCTTCAAAATTTTAATAATTATTCATTTATTCTTAATTAAGTTTAGGCTAGGCAGGGGGCTGTCCTTAAATGACGTCATGCACCTAGTGGGGGAGTGGCTATGGTGGATTAAGGGGGGGGGCTGAGCGGGCTAAAGCCAGGGGCCCCCGACGGTTTGGGGGCCCCCAAACTTTTATATTTCATAATAAAAGTACAAATGTTTGCACGAACCCTTGACAATATAATAAAATAAAAATATTAAAAATATTATCTATACAACTGATCGCGATTCAGACCTGATAGTCTTAATAATCGATAAAACTTGATTTAATTGGCTCACTTAGAGAACATAGTATAAAATATAGTTTACATTTTTTAAATTTCCAGTATTAGACAAGTTCCGCTGGCCGTGTGGAGAGAGCACAGGCGCGTGATGCAACCGGTGTCAGGTCCGATTCCCAGCAGTGGATACTTAAATTTAAATTTTCACACTCATTTGTAACATACCGCAAAGACTTCAAACAGTTATTTATTCATGTTCGTTTATTTTATTTTTTTGCATTATTAATATTTAGTTACAGTCATATATTAGCTGTTAACAATCATTTTATTTTAAGAGACGCTGGCTGGATAGGGCCCCGTTTGATTACAGCCCGGGGCCCCGGGCAGTCTTAATCCGCCCCTGGGGAGTGGTCACACATTTGTGGCGAACAGAGGAGGCTACAAATCGGCATAATTGCGTAACGTTATTTATTGATGGTCTTATCAGACATACACTTTACGATCGACTTAATCATTGGCGTCACTGGGGGGAGCGGGCCGCCCCGGGTGACACCATCACAAGGGGTGACACCGAAATGTAAAATTCTTTACACTCCTGTTATTTTGCACTGGGAAAACTCGGGAGAATTCTATGGGGTAAGTCGTGATGGGGGTGACACCATGAGATACCGCCCCGGGGTGATACCAACCCTAGAGACGCCTCTGGACGTAATTAAGATTTGTTCAGTAACCCATGAGACTTGAAGCCCGGTATGTTACAGTAAAAGCTAAAGACAATAAATAAACATGGTTATAAAAAGGATTCTCACTCTGATTTTAAGCTGTCTTAATGTCTATGTGAGTATTGATTTCTGGGTAACAGGGGTTTCAACGCCCTTGGCTAATTCATTTTGGCGCCCTTGAGAACTAGGGAAAATACTAAATTGTACAGACTAAGTCTAAGTTGATTGTTGAAAGATTAGCCTTCGACGCCCTTGGAGACTGCCCCGATGCCAAGTCGTTGTTACGCCTCTGCTCGCATCACCTAAGTGACGCCACTGGCTGATTTAAATTATCTCTTGCTGATATCTCGCACAGTAACTCAGTAACGAATGAAATAACTGCAGTGACAGTGCTCATTGTTACAACTAATGGTTTAAACTGTGGTGCTCATTGTTACAACCAATGGTTTAAACTGTGGTGCTGAAGTGAAAGTTTTTCATCTACATAGAATATATTTTAAATAACTTCCGGGGAATCAGACCAGTAGTTCGAGAGAGAATCAGACCAGTAGTTCGAGAGAGAATCAGACCAGTAGTTCGAGAGAGAATCAGACCAGTAGTTCGAGAGAGAATCAGACCAGTAGTTCGAGAGAGAATCAGACCAGTAGTTCGAGAGAGAATCAGACCAGTAGTTCGAGAGAGAATCAGACCAGTAGTTCGAGAGAGAATCAGACCAGTAGTTCGAGAGAGAATCAGACCAGTAGTTCGAGAGAGAATCAGACCAGTAGTTCGAGAGAGAATCAGACCAGTAGTTCGAGAGAGAATCAGACCAGTAGTTCGAGAGAGAATC
>MUZC01004685.1:140819-151233 GCA_002072015.1 Radix auricularia | reverse complement strand
GAGCGTGACGTACTTTATGGATGGCTCCTTTGTTCTTGCATACGGAATAAGAAAGGTATTTTTATCCTTATATCTATCTGAGGGTTGTATTAAGTTATCTTTGTGTTGTGTTTCTAAATTAGAATTATTGCCTTATGTGTTATTAATTCTTTGCTCTTTGCTTTTCTATGCTCTAGTTTTTCATGGTTACAATGTTTTAACTAATGGTATCATTCTTGTCAGTTTTAAATATTGGGGAGAAACGCTTGGGTAAGGGTGCACCCCGGCCAATTGTTATGACCCCGTTCTGTCCCCCCCCCCTAAATTCACCTGACCATTCTCCGGACAAGAGGGCGACGGAACGTAGGGGTGTTAGGTTACGAACAATCGTCAGTGACCAGAGCAAAGATTTTAGTGCTGTCAAACTGACCATAGCCCAGGGAGATGTCAAATGTAATTTATGTGAACTTGTGGGAAATATGAATGGTGTTTCGTTTTAATGGCTTTAATGAGGAGGGCGTCTCACGTATCACCTACATACTGGTGGCTAGCAATATAAGGGCGGGGACTTGTTAGATCAGCATTAGACAGAGAAGCCAGGTAGCCGCGATGTACTAGGTCAGGGAGCCAACGAGTCGAACCGAGGGTGTCTAGTAGGAGTCTGGTCCACTAAGATCGTAGTACGGACAGAGAGACGGAGCACTACGAACGTAACGTCGGCCAGATGAGAAGTTTTGATGTAAATAAAGAATTGACTAACTGAGTGGCGATTTGTTATGACTTGAACGAGAGCAGTAGGAGAAAGTAAACTAGAACCCCGGCACAGATCCTCTACAATAGCAAACGATCATTGTGATTTAGTTTCTTTCGCTGATTACTTTCTCGGAAACATTTAATTTTTTTATTGTGTTTCGTATAGCATTCACATTATTTAAATCGTTTACGACAAGATCAAGTTTATGTAATCTGCAATGTATAAATGCTGCTTTTGGGAATTTTCTAATTATTGCTTGGATTCCTCCTTCTTTACCTGCCATTTTAGAACAACAGCAGTATCCTTAACCAACAAGCTTTGTCATATCTAATCCGAATTCTTATGAATTTTAACGATGGTGTTGGCTAAACCTTCAGCTGTTCTATTGGAATATATCCCAGGAATTCTTCTGTGACCATCATTTTTCCATTTTGTTCTTTGACAAATCTAACACCAGTTATATCAAATCAGTGCCCGAAATGTCATTTGTCTCGTCGGAAAGTATAGAAAATGCAACTGAATTATTTCCTTCACGAACAACGTCTTCACACAAGAGAGACTCACAAATCGCGATTATAGTGATTTGCATGGTTGCCGAGATTTACTTGGCACTACAACTACAAGAACCAATTAATAAATGATTACCAAGAACTTCATCTCCAGATTCTACACGAAACTCTAACAGTTCATAGAAATTACCAGAATTTAATTCTTTTCCACGAAGTGCTATATCATGCATGCCCCCAAAATAGGATTGTAGAAATGATGGGACACAGTTTGTTGCGATTTTCTTGAATTTGTCTTCTAAATGATGAGTCCAACCGCCCATCTATAGAAACTGCTTTGGCTTTCAATAATGCAACAAAATTGCTGGCATCTTCATGAGAGTCTCTGTATCATTGAATGTGCAGACCCTACTGGACAGAGACGATGCAAATAAACCTCAGAGGAGAACAGCTCTGATTGGTAAAGAACTCGCCAGGTATAATAAAGACATCGCAGCCCTGAGCGAGACAAGGCTTGTGGGTGATGGAGAGCTCTGTGAAAAAAGGCTCCGGCTACACATTCTTCTGGAGTGGCAGACCCAACGAGGAGCGGCGTGAAGCAGGAGTTGGCTTTGTGGTGAGGACAACCCTTGTCGGAAATATGGCTGGTCTACCCAAGGGATTGAATGGCAGGCTCATGACCATGACACTTCCACTGATAGCTGGCAAGAAGCATCTCACCATCATCAGTGCCTACGCCCCAACCATGACCAACCCAGATGAAGTCTAGGCAAAGTTTTACGAAGAACTTCTCACACTCATTGCCGACATTCCAAAGGAGGACAAGCTCATCTTGCCAGGTGATTTCAACACAAGAGTTGGCAAGGACTACTGTGCCTGGGAGGGAGTACTTGGACACCATGGAGTGGGCCAATGCAACAGCAATGGCCTTCTTCTGCTCCAGACTTGTGCTGAACTACTAATCACCAACACGTTCTTCCGCCTCCCTACCCGTAATCGGACATCATGGATGCACCCCCGCTCAACTCGAAGCACTATGTCATCGTTAGGAAGAGGGACAGACCGGTTGAAAGAGTAACCACATCCATGTGCGGTGCTGAATGCTGGACAGACCACCGCCTCATCCTCTCCAAGCTCAACATTCGTATTCAGCTTAAACGGCGCCCGCCAGGTAAGAAGGCCCCCAAACGTCTAAATGTTGCCAAGCTGAAGACCGCTAGCGGCAAGCAATCATTCGTGAATGCTCTGGAGAAGTGCTTGACATGCACCTTTCCGGGAAACCAGAACATGGAGGAAGATTGGGCATCGCTTAGAGAGCTGATTTACACCTCAATCACAGACCCTGGGGCCCCAGACCAGAAAAATAAGGACTGGTTTGATGAGAATTGCGTAGTCATCACTGGATGAGAAACACTACCTCCACCAAGCTTACCTCAATAACCCCAAGTCCACTTCAAGGAGAGAAGCACTCAACAACATACGTAGAACTGTACAGCAGAAACTCCGTCAGATGCAGGACGATTGGCTCAGCAAAAAATCTGATGAGATCCAATGCTATGCAGACAGGCGTGACTATAAGAACTGCCTTGAAAGAAATGTATGGCCCCACGTCCTCTGGCTCAAATCCACTTCTCTGTGATGACGGCAACACTCTCATCTCGGACAAAGGGAAGATCATGGAGAAGTGGGCTGAACATTTCAACAACATCCTTAATCGCCCCTCGACAATCAATGACGAAGCCATGAATTGTCTCCCCAAAGTGCCAACCAACAAGGCTCTGAATAAGCCCCCAACCTTGCTCGAAACCCAGAAAGCAATCTGTCTTTTTTCCAGTGGCAAGGCACCTGGTTCAGATGCCATACCAGATGAGGCATACAAGAAGGGGGGATCAGCCCTGACTGAAAGGTTCCACCAGCTATTTCTCTTGATATGGGAGCAAAAGAGGATCCTGTTGGATTTCAAAGATGCGTCCATTGTACATCTTTATGAAGGAAAAGGGAATAGACTGGCTTGTGACAACCACAGAGGCAGTTACCTTCTGTCTATCGCAGGAAAGACCCTTGCCAGAATCCTGCTCAACCGCCTCACAGCCCATCTTGACCAAGGACTCCTGCTTGAAAGCCAGTGTGGTTTCCGAAGAGAGCGAGGAACCATCGACATGGTTTTTTGCTGCTAGGCAGCTGCAAGAGAAATGTCAGGAGCAGAACTCTGACCTTTTCTCCACCTATGTTGACCTAACCAAGGCTTTCGATACAGTTGGCAGAGAAGGTCTGTGGAAGATCGTGGCTAAGTACGGATACCCAAGCAAATTCATTGCCTTGGTGAAACAATTCCACGAAGGCATGCAGTTCAGAGTCCAGGACAGAGGAGAGTCATCTGACCCTTTCCAGTCAGAAACGGTGTCAAGCAGGGATGCGTCCTAGCACCAACGCTGTTTAGCACCATGTTTTCTGGCATGCTGACAGAGGCCTTCAGAAACGAGGATGTTGGTGTCAAACTGAGGTACCGTACAGATGGCAAACTTTTCAACCTTCGGAGGCTTCAGGCAAAAACGAAGGTCAGGACACACACAATCAGGGACCTGCTGTTTGCTGATGATTGTGCCCTCTATGCTGCCTCAGAGGATGACATGAAACGCAGTGTTAACCTGTAAAAACGTTGACAATTAACACAAAGAAGACTGAAGTATTTTATCAACTCGCACCTGGAAAGCCTTACGTTGAGCCCAACATCATTGTCAACAGCCAGAAACTCTTCACATACCTAGGCAGCACTCCGTCTCAAAATGTCACCATCGATGACGAAGTGAATGTCAGCATTGCCAGGGCCAGCTCCAGGCATTACCATCCAGACCAAGGTGAAGGTAAATAGGGCAGTGGTGCTACCTACACTGCTTTATGCATGCGAAACATGGACCGTGTATCAACGCCATGCTAAAAAGCTGAACCACTTTCACACAACAAGCCTCAGGAAGATCCTTGGCATAAAGTGGCAGGACAAAACTCCAGACACAGTGGTACTAACCAAAACTGGCCTCCCCAGCATCTTCACCGTCCTGATTCAGTCACAGCTTCGCTGGGCAGGGCACCTAACCCGAATGCCAAATGAGAGACTACCAAAGAGACTCTTCTATGGCGAGATCCAGCATGGCCAGTGGTCCCATGGTGGACAAAATAAACACTTCAAAGACACATTGAAAGGCTCTATGAAAGCGTTTGCCATAAACCCAGACACGTGGGAAGAAGCTGCAATGGACCGGTCCGCCAGTCGCCAATCCATCCACGAAGGTGCCAGGACATGCGAGGCAAACAGGATCACCGCCGCAGATAAGAAGTGGCAAGCCCGAAAGGCCCGTGCTGCCAAACCTCCAGGCGACAACCCATACGTCTCATGTCCTTTCTGTTCCCGAACCTTCCGTGCCAGGATCGGTCTGTCAGCCATCTGCGCACACGTAGACAAAACCAGTCCCAGCAACCCTCGGATGACTAGAGTGGTCCTCGTCAACTCGAACCGTTTAACCCAGTGGCGTAGCTAGAGCTTTTGCCGCCCGGGGTGGTCTTTAATATGCCGCCCTTTTAGGGGCCGCCCATAAATGACGTCACGCACCGTGGGGGGGGGGGGGTGCACACATATTACGTCATTCAAAACGCGCAACTGTAAATAAAAGGTCCACTTACATATATGGTTACCGACACTTTATTCAATGAAGTTTTTCGTGGTTTCACGCGTGTTACGATATTAGAGTGCAGCCTTAAACTTAATTTACATGACAAAAAAAAATTATTTTAAACACGCTCATTTTCTAAACAAAGTACATTGTAAAAGGTGGGGAACAATTTTACCATTGCGTGCTCTATTTATGTCAGCAGTTATAAAAGAGGCCACATAAGATGATTTACCTATAATTAAAACATTATAGAAATACAAGATGATTGTTTTGAAGGCCACAAGAAAGTTATAAGAGTCGCTGCCCCCTCGCCCACCCACCCCCAATAAAACAAAAGATATTTTAAATAAATTGTACACCCAAAAAACATTAACAATTAATATGCTTTTACTTTTTATTTATAAATAGATCTATATAATTTTTTTTATAAAAAAGAAATTGTATACATCAGTATATAAACATATGTTTTATTATCTATACATTTACTTACTTACCTAACTTTCATAGTAGAAAAATTGTGTATTTTTTAAACAAAAAATTTTTTTTTGTGTATTAGCTTTATCTATGGACATATTGCAAGATTTTTTAGTCTTAAATCACCTATTGTGGAGCGAATATAATGTTTTATTAACTTCAACTTCCTTTTACAACTAGATACACTGATTGCATTTGTTGAAAAAAATCTTAGCAAAATAATAATGTTGGGTAAAGAATTTTCCAATATATACTGTTTAATATATTTTAATAGATCAGGGGAGGGGAAATCACCCCCCCCCCCGTTTTTTAACATAATGCCTCTTCTTGTAGTGTAGGTACATCCAGGCCTGGGCTAAGGCTCCTGCAACATATGCGGTCGCAGAGGGCCCCGCGCTTTCATAGGCCCCACCTATCTTAATTTTCACTTAATTAATACCTTATCCCTCTCCAAACTGAAGCCCACGCAATTAAGCTGCATAGGGCCTAGCAATAGCTAAGAAAGGCCCCGTGTACTGCCATAAAAACCTGGATCCTTTCTCTTTCAATCTCAAACAATTCCTTATCAATGGAAATAAAGAAATTTATTTGATGTTCAAATTCTTCATTTAGTAGGCTAGATGGTATTATACACCAATATTTTCTTGCAAGGACATATAACTCATTATCTATGGATAAAAACATTTCTCGTTGTACTTCTTGCTCTAGAGATAGAAACACGTCTTCTGAATTTTCCCCACTCATATTTTTCTCCTTCTAACTTGGTGATCATTGAATACCTCCAACTCTTTGAAAACAGCGTTCTGTAATAGCACATATCTTTGTTCCATGAAATGGCTTTGCATAGTTTGCATTAATTTAAAAAAGACGGGTTCCCATAAATTGAGATATCATGGAAAAGAAAAATATTTGCATTGAACTGAATAACATTCCAGCATCTGATCTCGTTTTACTAGTTAATTCATTTGTCAATTTTTCCAAGACGCTTGACATTTTTAAGTTTGTATTTTTCGGAATGATTTGTGTTATTGTGGTGTTTATTAACGGGAAAATGAATAACCGTTCATTTTCAATTAATAACCTTAAACACAAGCTGTATGTGCTACTTTAATGCAATAAAAAGAAACTAAATTAAATTTTTTTATTAGTTTTCTTACAAGAATTTTATGAAACCTGAAACAGAAATATAATGTGCTACTTGCAAGTTAAACACACTATTCGAACCACCATGTCATGTAGGTACTTGTAAGCGCATCATTCTGCGAATGTCGAAATTCCACGCTAAAACTGTCGTGGTGATATTAATTATTAATAGTAGATCTACATAGCCTATTTTCGGACCAGCGGTGATGTGTTGTTTTTTGTGCAGTTTTCTTATAAAAGTGTCATCTGTGATGTATACCGCTTAATTTTCCAAACAAATCGTTACCTTTTTTGAGCGTTTTAAAATTTTAAACGATTTTACGTTAGTTATAACAATCACTATGTAATAAAACAAATGTTGCACGAATCCGTTAATTAAAACTCAAAATTAAGATTCTTTTTGTTTCACCATGGTTTTTCCCCTTTAAAAGAAAATGGGCACTTTTCAGAAATGGCTTTAATTTTTAAATGCCCACAAACGCCGCCCTTTGAATGAGTGCCGCCCGGGGCGGATTGCCCCCACCGCCCCCCCCCCAGCTACGCCACTGGTTTAACCAACACCTTCCCTACACACACAGTGCAGTAAAAGTGGTCGTGTCCAGTAAAAACCTATGGGCCTCTCTAATCTGCGACTTGGACATAGAGTTGCCTAAAGAAGAGCGCAAACCTGACGTTGAAGTAATGTGGTCATTTCGATCAGGATTTCACTTCTATTCATTTCCGCGTTATTTAGTCCATCTAAAAAGAAAAGGTGGGGGGGGGGGCTATTAAATACCACACCACAAGTCAGTCAACCTATTTTTACCCAAAGAACAGGTGATCGCCATGCACTCATTACAGAGGCAATGAAACAAGCAAGCTAAGGGAGTTTAATCAACATTATCTGGGAACTAAACTGTTAAGGGTTAACCCCCTTACAAACTTATAGCACATTGCTCCTTCGTACATTGATCATATATTTAAATAGCATCAAAGTAGGAATAATGCAGTGACAGAGTCAGTCTCGGCCTTTAGCGAATCAGATGGGCATGGGTCAGTGTAGGACTTTATAGTGGGACATGGGTCAGTGGAGGACTTTATAGTGGGACATGGGTCACTTGCGGACTTTATAGTGGGACATGGGTCAGTGTAGGACTTTATAGTGGGACATGGGTCAGTGTAGGACTTTATAGTGGGACATGGGTCACTTGCGGACTTTATAGTGGGACATGGGTCAGTGGAGGACTTTATAGTGGGACATGGGTCAGTGACGCACTAGTAGTTGGGCATGGGTAGGACATTGGTCAGTGACGGACTTTATAGTGGACATGGGTAGGACATGGGTCAGTGGAGGACTTTATAGTGGGACATGGGTCAGTGACGGACTTTATAGTGGTACATGGGTCAGTGGAGGACTTTATAGTGGGACATGGGTCAGTGACGAACTTTATAGTGGGACATGGGTCAGTGGAGGACTTTATAGTGGGACATGGGTCAGTGACGGATTTTATAGTGGGACATGGGTAGGACATTGGTCAGTGACGGACTTTATAGTGGGACATGGGTCAGTGACGGATTTTATAGTGGGACATGGGTCAGTGACGGATTTTATAGTGGGACATGGGTAGGACATGGGTCAGTGACGGACTTTATAGTGGGAAATGGGTAGGACATTGGTCAGTGACGGACTTTATAGTGGGACATGTGACAGTGACGGATTTTATAGTGGGACATGGGTCAGTGACGGATTTTATAGTGGGACATGGGTCAGTGACGGATTTTATAGTGGGACATGGGTCAGTGACGCACTAGTAGTTGGGCATGGGTAGGACATTGGTCAGTGACGGACTTTATAGTGGACATGGGTAGGACATTGGTCAGTGACGGACTTTATAGTGGGACATGGGTAGGACATTGTCAGTGACGGGCTTTATAGTGGGACATGGGTAGGACATGGGTCAGTTAAGGACTATAAAGTGGGACATAGGTCAGTGGTGGACTTTATAGTGGGACATGGGTCAGTGCCGGACTTTATAGTGGGACATGGGTCAGTGGAGGACTTTATAGTGGGACATGGGTCAGTGGTGCACTTTATAGTAGGACATGGGTCAGTGACGGACTTTATAGTGTGGCTTAGGTCTCTCTTAACGTAACAGTGAAACTTTTAAAGGGCATTTTATAAGCGGGAATTTGAAAACTTTGTCGAGTCTTTCATGAGACGGGACAATGCGGAGACTGGAGAGGGAGTAGGGTAAGGGGAGTGGGGGACGGGGTAAGATGTCTGGGGAGTGGGGTTAAAGATCTGGGGGTAAATGGAGTGGGGTAAGAAGAGTGGGGTAAGAGTATTGGATATGGGGAGTGGCGTAAGAGGACTGGCGTATGGGGAGTGGGACTGTGGGGTATGAGTAGTGGGGTTTGGGTAGGGTTGCCAGAAACGTGGACACCAAACTGAGGACATAATAAAACAAAAAGGAGGTCATTTTGAATATGTCCTTTGAGTCGTCCCGATTAAACCAACAGCCTCACTCACGGTCAGAATAATAGCTGCCACTGCCAGGGACTTTAAAAAAAAAAGGTTCAATTACGATTATGACTTGTAATGATGATTTAAGATCGGAGTATTGGTCAAACAATTGCACACCAACTATAAAATAATATTCTTCTCTACAATGTGCATGTCAAAAAGGTCATTAGATTTTCAGTTTTATCTACGTCTAACCACAAAGCAATGAAATTCATCGAAAGGTTTCAACCATTTTTCCAGGTACCTGCCTAATGCATGCTGCATGCTTCATATATCACATACCAACTTGACATCTGCCATGATATTATTATAAGGCATGGCAAGCGTTATTCACACAGCTGTGTGGATAACGTGAGCGTTATTCCCACAGCGGTGTGAATAATCTAAGCGTTATTCCCACAGCTGTGTGAATATTGCCAGCGTTATTCACACAGCCAAAAAATGTTATAGTTATACTGACTTTAAATTAAAAGCATACTAATCTATAGGTCGTTTGGCTAATAGCTATTGATATTGAATTGTAAATAGGCTTGTTATATATAGCCTACGGCCTAAATATGAACATCATAAATCATTATATTAATAATTTCGTCTTAATAGTTATATTTTCAATTAAAAATTAATTTTACTTGTTTTAGTGTTGTTAACCTTTAGAATTTAGACAAAAAATATTCCAATTTATTATAGTATAGTTTACGTTGTCGTCCATAAATGACATCACGCAATTTTTGTTGATTTTTCAAGTCTCAACCAGTCGTCAAAAAGTTTGGCACCTCCCCCATCCCCAATTTAAGCAGGTTTTTTTCTATTTGAAACTGAGTATATTTCAAGTACCTTTTTTGTCATGCAATTATGTATTTAGTGTAAGTCTGCACTCTAATAACATAACACTCGTGAATCCATGTAAAACGTCAATATACAAATTGTAAACAATCCCATATTTAAGAACAAATATTATTTGAAGTTGTGCTGTTTGATGTGACGCCTCATTTCTTCAACACTTACCCCCTCCCAACCTTCGTCATAAATGTCTGACCGTTTCCCCTCTAGGTGCGTGACTTCATGTAAACAATGGGCCCTTATCTTAGTACGGTCATTTGGCTATCTTTTTAACTCAGTCATAAAATGAAATCTTCTACCCCCTCCCCCCGCTTGACAATACATATATGAGAATTCATCATGTATTACTATTACTATTACTGCTAGTCATTTATAATTTATGTAGCATACTATGCTACATGAATTATAAATGACTGCATAGCTTCCTTATTTGACAGCTATAGATGTGGAGGGTATAAAAATTGATATGCCTGGGGAAAATTAATAAATATCATCATAGCATAAGTAATAAAAACTCATTGTGGTTTACAAATATAATAATTTGTTT
>MUZC01004685.1:87576-112629 GCA_002072015.1 Radix auricularia | reverse complement strand
TGCTGCTGTTTGTGTCCGTTTTCTCAGCACCCCCCCCCCCGCCTCTCTTTGCACTTTTTATGACGAGCAAGTCTGCGGGGTACGATACACTATGCCTCCTTCGTCTGACAATGGCTTCAAATCCCGCATCCCCCGCTTGCGTTCAGCACTTTTTCGCGATGCCTTCAATTCAGAGAATGTTTCAAAAATATCTTCCAAACAATTTAGTAACAGTGATGGTTTATAGTCATTTTTTAAACTCTTGCCTCACCTTTTTCGTTGGTGATGCCGACTGAGTGTCAACTCGCGAATCAAAAGAAGAAAAAACAATAGTAGTATTAGCATAATTCAATACAGCTTTAGTCGTAACTGAACTGTAAGTAAGCACATATCACATTTTTACGACTGTCGTAGCAGCAGACGACCAGGTCGGATGTTGCTAGAGTTACGACATGTCTAAAATCTAAATATTTTTATTTTAACAGATTTATTCAACGTATCTGCTTTTCAGAATAATAACAACAATTATCAGCATACTCATTATGATTTTTAAAAAAATAATAATAATAAAAGAATTTTTTTAAGCGCATTTTCGAGATGTCGAAATCGCTATTGCACCCGTTTTGTCCGTCCGTCCGTCCGTCATCACCCTTGATCACAGCATCCATAAGTCCTAGACCCATGATGTATATATGTTTTTTGTATGCCCTGACCTGCCATTTGTGCATCAACACTCAGTTACTCGATCCGTTTAAAAACCCCGTTAAAACTACCAAAAAATATTTCGAATCGAGAGGTAACACTAGCGCAGGGAACGGCCGCCATTGCCGGAAGTCGAATGCATAATTCTTCAAGCATTGAAGAGTGGTGCGAAAGGGTGCAAAAGAATTAGTTGTTTTTTTTTAGTTGACGTCATTAGAATATGTGTAAAAGTTTAGAGAGTTTAACGTCATCATTTGTGGTGACTTGTAGTTGGATTAAAGAGAAAATATTTTTTTTTTTTCAAATGTAAAGAAATGACTTTTAAATATAAAAAAATGACAGGTATATTCATTACACAAGAAAATTCATAAAAATATGTCTAAAATCTAAAAACAATTACTGATAACTACATAATTCTGATATCTAACATAAGTACTGATACATAATACGAAAATGCGCTAACACGTCCTGAATTCCAATAGGCATAGGTACCAGGCTTAACATGATTTTTTTAAAAAGCATGACGGCAGCGGGATTCGAATCCCGCTATCAATAGTATTAGAATATTTCCGAAGCAACCGTACTATCATTTGATCTAGCGAAGCTGCTGAGAAAATGAAATTTTTTAAATGTATACAGTATAACTGTTTTTCATTTAATGGCTCTATCTAGATTTTTTTTTATTCCCTTAAAATTCATTAATAAGCTTATCTAGTGATCATGATATTTCATTAGGAGAATTATAGTTTAGTATTTAAGTATTAGTAATAGCATAATTGAATTACAGAAAATTGTTTACGACATGTCGTAACTTGTCGTAACGGCAGACAACCCGGGCGGATGTTGCTGGCGTTACGACATGTCGTAGCACCAGCCACATCCGCGCGGGTTGTCTGCCGTTACTTTGTCGTAGCAGTAGACACTCCGCAAATAATAATAGTAATAGATTTATTATACTGGGGCCATCAGGCAAATTTATAAACTGCTTGATGCTATTTTTTTAAAGAAAGATAAGCATTAAGTTCAGTTCATTAAGCTCTACATGATGGATGGTGTAAACAACTAAATCAAAATCAGTATCAGGGATTATTTTTTAAAGAAAACTATAATTTACTACAATTATACATTAATGCCATGGTTTCTAAACTATGCCTATGCCATGCCAGCTATGGACTATGGTATTTGATTTAATTGGTTGATTATAACTTTACTTTGCATAGCTTCTTTTTATAAGCGATTTTTTTCCAACTGTTTTCTGTTTCAAACGTGTCTTACTCTTAACATTTTTGCTCAGACTTAGTCATTAGTCAACTTAGTCGGTTCATCTTTTGTCTTTGTTCTGATGATGAACGAATATTTTTATGCTGAGATTTTTAAATAACCCTCTAGCCCTAGCTGCAAGTACATCCACACTAAGAAAGTATTTTTTTTTAGTTTTAAGAATCGTTATTTGTAATTTTTGAGTTAAAATACAGTAATACACTGTATTATACAGATATCTGAAGGCCATGACTATGACCATATCACCATGACCATGTGCTGCTGGTGAGGAAGCTTTTTTGGGGGGGTTAATGAAGTGGGTCTTGGAAGAGGATTTGAGATTATTCACACAGCTGTGGGAATAACGTCTGCGTTATAGACACAATGACGCATGCGCACTGGTGTCCATTTGAACGATAAAAATTTATGACCTTAAAAAACGCCAATTTCTCATGAGCGTCGGAAGAGGGATGGTCAGAACCAGTGTGTCTTATTTTTGAGGTGGAGGTGGATCGAATCCATGAATTGGCGCATAGTTTTTCCTTTTTTTTTTAAATTAAAAGAAACAAACAAATTATTATATTTGTAAACCACAATGAGTTTTTATTACTTATGCTATGATGATATTTATTAATTTTCCCCAGGCCTATCAATTTTTATACCCTCCACATCTATAGCTGTCAAATAAGGAAGCTATGCTACATAAATTATAAATGACTAGCAGTAATAGTAATACATGATGAATTCTCATATATGTATTGTCAAGCGGGAGGAGGGGGTAGAAGATTTCATTTTATGACTGAGTTAAAAAGATAGCCAAATGACCGTACTAAAATAAGGGCCCATTGTTTAAATGAAGTCACGCACCTAGAGGGGAAACGGTCAGACATTTATGACGAAGGTTGGGAGGGGGTAAGTGTTGAAGAAATGAGGCGTCACATCAAACAGCACAACTTCAAATAATATTTGTTCTTAAATATTGGATTGTTTACAATTTGTTTATTGACGTTTTACATGGATTCACGAGTGTTATGTTATTAGAGTGCAGACTTACACTTAAATACATAATTACATGACAAAAAAGGTACTTGAAATATGCTCAGTTTCAAATAGAAAAAAACCTGCTTAAATTGGGGATGGGGGAGGTGCCAAACTTTTTGACGACTGGTTGAGACTTGAAAAATCAACAAAAATTGCGTGATGTCATTTATGGACGACAACGTAAACTATACTATAATAAATTGGAATATTTTTTGTCTAAATTCTAAAGGTTAACAACACTAAGACAAGTAAAATTAATTTTTAATTGAAAATATAACTATTAAGACGACATTATTAATATAATGATTTATGATGTTCATATTTAGGCCGTAGGCTATATAACTAGCCTATTTACGATTCAATATCAATAGCTATTAGCCAAACGACCTATAGATTAGTATGCTTTTAATTTAAAGTCAGTATAACTATCACATTTTTTGGCTGTGTGAATAACGCTGGCAATATTCACACAGCTGTGGGAATAACGCTTAGATTATTCACACAGCTGTGGGAATAACGCTCACGTTATCCACACAGCTGTGTGAATAACGCTTGCCTTTGAGATTTGTTATTGAACTACTTCTGAAGAGCTCAAAAGTAAAGAAATATCAAGTGGTTTTTTTTTTTTTTTAAACAAATAAACTACATTCAGTCATTCAGAAAAGTTTTGCATCCACAGTCCTTCGAGTAGTCTCAGAGCAAATGTCCCTTTGTACACAATGAACGAACTCGTGAGCGTGGACAACTGCGTGGCTATACACCTCATTTGTTTATGCAAGCGACATTCTGATAAAAGTGCAAAATGTCCGATGACTTTTTATTCGACAATATAATATTAGTGATAATGCGTTCCAGTTCCAGTGTTTGTGAAATTAACGAAAATAGTCGGAAATATGTACAGTACAGTGTACAAATTTACAAAATGGCGTCAATAATAAACGTAATAGTTTATCACTGAGACGTTTCCGTGTGATAACACAAACACAAAATAAATTGGGACCGGGATTTGGATTCCCAGAGTTCCTCTCTCAACTCACTGACAATGACACTAATATAGGGAGAACAATAGCAGCCTAAAGCGAAGTATGTCGACCGTGACGTCACGACGCTACCGGTTGCTGGAAAAGAGAGTTCTATAAATTCTAAATGGATTTTAAAAAATGGAAGGTTTTAGCAGTTTTAGTTTAGGGTTTGGGTTAGGTATAGCTTTAGAATTTTCGGGAAAATGAAGGTTTTAGGGTTTGGGTTAGGAATAGTTATAGAATTTTAATTTTAAAGTTTTTTAAAGGACGTGCTATAACAACAAAGAAGGCCGCCATGACCGTGACGTCACGGTCGACTAACTTCGCTTTTACCCAATAGCATTTAGTACCATGTTAATTATATTGAAATCTAACAAGAGGCCTACATTTAAGTATATATATGTAGCCTATATATATATGTCTTCTACTAGCTGGGGCTTATGCCATCATTTCGGTTCACTTTCATTGAATTCATTTAAATGGATGAATCTAACTTTAAAGTACATGTATATATTTGCTATATTATATATTGCTTCAATAAAGCCTTCATAATTGTGTTGAAGTTGAATGAAATTGTTCCGCTATAGAAATAGATCTATGTGTTGCCTGTCAATTTAATGCATTTGGTGTTTGACTTAAAACTAAACCCGTTCATCTTAACATACATTTTACAGGCTATCCTTCTATACATAACATATGATTATGGCGATTCGCGTCGTACGCTTATCCATAATTTGTTAAAATTTCAATAAAATTAAAGTTAAAGCTTTTAATTGTTTTTCTTCTGGTCTGTCCAGACAACCCATTCCATACCCGAATTCACATCGAAAAGAACGATAATCTACGTCTGTACTTTAATATGGAATACGGAACGTGTTTTTTAACCCATGGACCCATAATGTTGCATTACATTATCTTTATGTTGTATTTTCAATTTAGTTTTGTTAGAATTAATCGCCCGGCCGCCATCTTGGATCCGTACAACGATAATTAGCCAATCGCCCTAAAATTCAAAATGATGTAACAAAACTTTGCCTTCCCCTTTTCCCCCATAAAAGCCGCATGATTCAAATCATGTTTATGCCATTTTAAGTATTTATTTAGTACATAGTGTAGGCAGTGTATGATTCATGATGCATGCCTGGACTTTGATATCTTAACATGCAGGAGCCGTGTAATATGCCATAAAATAAATTGTAACCAATCAAATATGTGACGTCCCATTTCGTAAACGCCCCCCCTCACCCTCGTCACAAATGTGTGACCCCCCCTCACCCCAAGGTGCGTGATGTCATTTATGGGTGGCCTCAAAGTTCAGAGTAATGCCAGTGGCCAGTTGTACTAATTGCTGGACGCCAATTGTGTAACATCTATTCATTGCTGCAACCCCCCCCCCCTCAATAAATTTTATTTTTATGAAATGTGTTACTTTCATGCTATATGTATAATGTAAATTTTGTTAACTTAAATTTAATTGCTAACTTTTGGAAAATTACTGATTAATTAATCGATAATTTTGATTTCTAAGACCTCGTAATTATTTTGTTCACTTGGACTTTGTCGTTTTTCTGCACTTTTATGGCATTTTTTAAGATGCCCATAACTTATGTATTTAATAAAAAAACACAAATTATGCTTAACTAAGGCTTAGGAGATATAATTAAATGTAGCTAGTTCAATATAAAGAAAATGAATTTATATTTTGTTATTGTTAATAAGTAAAACACAATGTTAAATATTTTAATTTCATTTTCCTTATTAAAAAAGCTTATTATAAAGTTTACACTTTCAAATACTTTTTAGCGCATTTTCGAGAAGTCGAATGCGCTATTGCACCCGTTTTGTCCGTCCGTCCGTCTGTCATCACCCTAGATCTCAGCATCCATAAGTCCTAGACCCATGATGAATATATGTTTTTTGTATGTCCTGACCTGCCATTTGTGCATCAACACTCAGTTACTCGATCCGTTAAAAAACCCCGTTAAAACTACCAAAAAACATTACGAATCGAGAGATAACACTGGCGCAGGCAACGGCCGCCATTGCCGGAAGTCTTAGTATTATCAAAAGTATTAGTTTTTTTGTTGTTGACGTCATTAGAATATGTGTAAAAGTTTAGAGAGTTTTACGTCATCATTTGTGGTGACTTCAATCAAGATCTTAGCGGCCCAGGGGCAGAAATTGAAAACTTTTTCGAAACAAGCTTCAACATTCAACTACTTTCACCAAGATTGGCAACTACGATCTATCAAACAACAATTGACGGAGTATTTGGGCGATTAGCTGATTACAATTTAGAATGTTTCATTTATGAGTCCTATTTCAGTGACCTCAAACCACTTGTAGTTAGATTAAAGAGAAAATAAAAAAAATTAAAATGTAAAGAAATGACTTTTAAATTTAAAAAATTTCAGGTATATTTATTACACAAGAAAATTCATAAAAATATGTCTAAAATCTAAACACAATTACTGATAACTACATAATGCTGATATCTAACATAAGTACTGATACATAATACGAAAATGCGCTAACACGTCCTGAGTTCCAAAAGGGACCAGGCTTAACATGATTTTTTTTTAAATAGATAAGTTTTTAGGTTAAAAAAGCGATTATTAACTATTAATAGGGGGCCACGGTGGTCGAGTGGCAAGCGCGCTTGACTGGCGTTCCGATGGTCACATTATGGGAAGCCAGGGATTCGTTCCCGGGGCCTAGGGCGTCCCCGAGTTCCACCCAGCTCCAAATGGGCGAAAAGCGGCGGGTCAATGCGTGGAACCCCTATCCGTGGCATGTGAGCGCTGCATCACTTGCCAAAAAAAGAACTGCTGCCTTGCAGATGGTCTTGGCTGACCAAAGGCTATGGAAGCAAATCCAGAAAATACAGCAGGCTGAAGTCGGAGACCACGTGCAAATGGGCGCAAAACTCGTGGCACGCAAAACTCAATATTCAATATTGAGAACGAAGAAGAACTATTAATATTAATAATTAACTATTTAGACTATTTATAAATCGAAAAAAAATTGTTTAATTGTTCTTTAATTTTAATAGCTATTTTTATTGATTAAAATAATTTTAATCGATAATAAACCTATTAATCGAAAAAGTAATCGATAATTTCCGAAGCCCTATTTGCCATATTTACTGATACTGGTTGTAAAATTTCATCGGTTGAATTAACCGACAAGCACCACCATTATAAGTAGCTTATACTTGTGATGACACGAAAGGTTTGTTTTCAATTGTAATTGTGTGTCGTATATCTTTTAAGTCAGTGCTACTCAGAGTGGTGTTCCCCGTACAAAGTATTGAACTTATTATTACTGATAGTAGTTGTTTTATTTTTTTTGATGTTACCAGGCACGCAACTTGTTACAGACAATGAGGCCTCTGCCAAATAAACAAAGCTGCGTGTTCTGTCGGAAGAACAACGAGGAGCACCGAACCTATTCGACGCATCTGATTCGAAATAGTCAAGGGGAGGTGACCTGCCCCATACTGATGAAGTAAGTTTAAATTCAAAATTCGTTTACATCCGATTCTATTCTAGTTCATGATTTTTATTTTAGTCATTCCAAGATAATATTCACGATATGGCCTACAAAAATAAAAATAATGAAACAATAATTAATAAAGTATAAAGTAAAATTTCGCTCTACGTCACGTTGATGTCTGTCTCCGTCACATTGATTTCTGTCTCCGTCACATTGATTTCTGTCTCCGTCACTTTGATTTCGGTCACCGTCACTTTGATTTCTGTCTCCGTCACATTGATTTCTGTCTCCGTCACATTGATTTCTGTCTCAGTCACTTTGATATCTGTCTCCGTCACTTTGATTTCTGTCTCAGTCACTTTGATTTCTGTCACCGTCACATTGATTTCTGTCTCCGTTTCTTTGATTTCTGTCTCCGTCACATTGATATCTGTCTCAGTCACATTGATTTCTGTCTCCGTCACTTTGATTTCTGTCACCGTCACTTTGATTTCTGTCACCGTCACTTTGATTTCTGTCTCCATCACTTTGATTTCTGTCTCCGTTTCTTTGATTTCTGTCTCCGTTTCTTTGATTTCTGTCTCCGCCACTTTGATTTCTGTCTCCGTCACATTGATTTCTGTCTCCGTCACATTGATTTCTGTCTCCGTCACATTGATTTCTGTCTCCATCACATTGATTTCTGTCTCCGTCACATTGATTTCTGTCTCCGTCACATTGATTTCTGTCTCAGTCACTTTGATTTCTGTCACTGTCACATTGATTTCTGTCTCAGTCACTTTGATTTCTGTCACCGTCACATTGATTTCTGTCTCTGTCACATTGATTTCTGTCTCCATCACTTTGATTTCTGTCTCAGTCACTTTGATTTCTGTCACCGTCACATTGATTTCTGTCTCCGTCACATTGATTTCTGTCTCCGCCACATTGATTTCTGTCTCAGTCACTTTGATTTCTGTTCCCGTCACATTGATTTCTGTCTCCGTCACATTGATTTCTGTCTCCGTCACATTGATTTCTGTCTCAGTCACTTTGATTTCTGTCTCCATCACTTTGATTTCTGTCTCAGTCACTTTGATTTCTGTCACCGTCACATTGATTTCTGTCTCCGTCACTTTGATTTCTGTCACCGTCACTTTGATTTCTGTCTCCGTCTCTTTGATTTCTGTCTCCGCCACATTGATTTCTGTCTCCGTCACATTGATTTCTGTCTCCGTCACATTGATTTCTGTCTCCGTCACATTGAATTCTGTCACCGTCACTTTGATTTCTGTCTCCGTCACATTGATTTCTGTCTCCGTTTCTTTGATTTCTGTCTCCGTCACTTTGATTTCTTTCTCCGCCACATTGATTTCTGTCTCCGTCACTTTGATTTCTGTCTCAGTCACTTTGATTTCTGTCTCAGTCACTTTGATTTCTGTCACTGTCACATTGATTTCTGTCTCAGTCACTTTGATTTCTGTCACCGTCACATTGATTTCTGTCTCTGTCACATTGATTTCTGTCTCCGTCACATTGATTTCTGTCTCCGTCACTTTGATTTCTGTCTCCATCACTTTGATTTCTGTCTCAGTCACTTTGATTTCTGTCTCCGTCACATTGATTTCTGTCTCAGTCACTTTGATTTCTGTCACCGTCACATTGATTTCTGTCTCCGTCACATTGATTTCTGTCCCCGCCACATTGATTTCTGTCTCAGTCACTTTGATTTCTGTTCCCGTCACAGTTGATTTCTGTCTCCGCCACTTTGATTTCTGTCTCCGCCACATTGATTTCTGTCTCCGTCACATTGATTTCTGTCACCGTCACTTTGATTTCTGTCTCCGCCACATTGATTTCTGTCTCAGTCACATTGATTTCTTTCTCCGCCACATTGATTTCTGTCTCCGACACATTGATTTCTGTCTCCGCCACATTGATTTCTGTCTCCGTCACTTTGATTTCTGTCTCCGCCACATTGATTTCTGTCTCCGTCACATTGATTTCTGTCTCCGTCACATTGATTTCTGTCACCGTCACATTGATTTCTGTCACTGTCACATTGATTTATGTCACCGTCACTTTGATTTCTTTCACCGTCACTTTGATTTCTGTCACCGTCACTTTGATTTCTGTCACCGTGACTTTGATTTCTGTCTCCGTCACTTTGATTTCTGTCTCCGTCACATTGATTTCTGTCTCCGTCACTTTGATTTCTGTCTCCGTCACTTTGATTTCTGTCTCCGTCACTTTGATTTCTGTCTCCGTGACTTTGATTTCTGTCTCCGTCACTTTGATTTCTGTCTCCGCCACATTGATTTCTGTCTCCGTCACGTTGATTTCTGTCTCCGTCACGTTGATTTCTGTCTCCGTCACGTTGATTTCTGTCTCAGTCACGTTGATTTCTGTCTCAGTCACATTGATTTCTGTCTCCGTCACATTGATTTCTGTCTCAGTCACGTTGATTTCTGTCTCCGTCACATTGATTTCTGTCACCGTCACATTGATTTCTGTCTCCGTCACATTGATTTCTGTCTCAGTCACTTTGATTTCTGTCTCCGTCACATTGATTTCTGTCTCAGTCACTTTGATTTCTGTCTCCGCAACATTATAAAATAATGTTAATATAGGAGATAAACGTATTTTGATGCATCTTTATTTTTCTTTTATTCTTGTTGAATAGTCCAGTGTTTTGAGTCATTTAAAACTTAAGGTATATCACAAATACAATTACTAAACATTGTTTTAAACATCCCCCTCCTTGCCTTATACTTTTGACATGCTTTCCTTTATATAACGTGTGGTTCTTGATGACCAGTGATTGCCCTAATGCAGTGCTCCTCTATTATTTTCTGTCATGCCCCCCCCCCCGCAACTGCCCCTTCTTGACGGAGGCTCGCGCCCCACTATTTGAGAACCACTGCCCTAATGACACGTGGGAGCTGATGTTTTTCTCCGACCTTGATTAAAGCACGTACTTGGGTTTAGATGTATAAATACTATAAATTGAAATTACTTAGGTTAGAAATTTCACGTATAAATACTATAAATTGCAATATACTTAAGTTTAGAAATTAGATGTATAAATACTATACAATGAAATATACTTAGGATTAGATGTATAAATACTATAAATTGAAATATACTTAGAATTAGATGTATAAATTATGAATACTATAAATTGTAATATAAACAACGTTCACGTAAAAATCGTATGCATTTAAGGTGTCAATGTTGTTGAAAAAAAGTTGCCTGAGTACACATCAAATTTTGAACGGTAACCGGATACTCATCCGTTCGAAACGCCAGCCTAATTTTCGCCGTCATGACCGCTATACAATAACTATACAACCTAGCCACCATCCGTGTCCCTCATTTTACACAGTAGCCTACGGCATGTTTCCAGCAACTTACTATTATAAACTTGAATTTACTACGAACTACAATCTTTTATTCCGGCTGTAAATACATTCATCATCATCCAAAAACTGAAGTAAACTGAACATTCCAACATGTCAACAATGACAAATAGTTCAGTTACGTCATACGGGCCGATCAGCTTGAATATAAATTCTGATAGGCGCGATAGTAATTAATTATTTTTAAATTAATAATTTTTAATTTAATGTTTAAATTTAATTCCTGACAACTTAGTACTGAATTATTAAAATCAGTTTTTTTCTTGCTGGGCCCTATACATGGTAACGAACAAAAACAAATATTTTCTACACTTGTTTATGCCCATTAAAAAAAGATCTTTTTGTTATTACAGTGAAACATCATTGGACGACTGATGTTATTATTTTTAAACCCAATAATTGAATAAAAGATTTTTTTATGTATGGAGGGGATAGGGGTGAAGCGATGATTTAAAAAAAAAGGGGGGGGGGTAGATAAACAGCTGGGCTTGTTTTCGGCGAACGTATTTTATTTCCCTTTGACAGATATTTCCTCCCAATCTTTTTCGTGTTAAACGTATTGTACAGCAGGGCTTCTGAAACTTTTTTAGTATGGTGGTCCGGCAGGAATTTTTCCACTGTCTCAGGGACCGATGTATTATTTTAACTGTACTTACTTGGTAGCAAAATATGTTTTGTTTGTCTGTACCTTGATAACTTCCGCGGACCACCACTTTGACAAGCACTATTGTACAGAATTTAGCGTACAGTGGGGTAGGGGGGTCTTGACTGAAAATGTACGTTTGCGCAAATTTAATTTGCATAGGCCTAACACTAAGCCTAGATACGTAAACCGCTCAGGCTGCAAACAGAATTCGAGACTGACTGAGTCAAGACTGATATGACTGATATGCAATAATGTTTTATAATTTAATGGAATCGAAATTCTGAACTTTTAATTACGTGGAAGTAATTAATATTTGATTCAGACCAAACGTTGACACATTGCTAAATTATATCCGTCTGTTTTATATTTCCATTTCTTGAAATTAATAGAAGGTTCTCTTTCGCCCACCGGTGTCTCAGCCGTTATATATACATAACGGGATGGCGATTTCACTGTTTATACTTATATTGTTCTATTTAATAAGTTGTTTTTGTTTTTCCCGTTTTTTTGAATGACGTCACGCGATTTTGGCTGATCCCCCCCCCTCGTCACACTTTGCTACGAAAACTTAGACACGCCCCACAATCTGACGTCACAATGCTTTGAAGCCCCCCCTCCCCCGTAAAAACCGTATTTGCGAATTGAAAATGTGCATGTTGCAAATTACTTTTTTGTCATTTAAATCTGTATTTAGTTGAAGTCTGCTCTCTAATATAGTAAAGCGTGAAGCGATTGAAAAAATGTAATTATAAAGATTGTAAGCAATCAAATATTTAAATGTAAATGGGACTTTTATATAAAGTAGCGCATTTCGATGTAAACACCCCACTTCATCACAAATGCGGTTCCACGCCCCCACCCCTTAAAAAGGCGCGCGTGACGTCATTTATGGACTGCCCCTTTACGTAGTATTCAAGACAAATTTGAATGCAGTAATTTTTTCTTCAATGTCAACTGGACAAACATGAAATCACAAAAAATAAATAATAATAAAACTAAAGATGCCGTACATTAATGACGTCAAGCGATTTTTGGACGCTTTTTACCCCCCCCCCCCCCCCCCCCGTCCTCTTAAAAAATAGACCCCTCCCCAACAAACTTCATTTTCGTCACTACGCTTTGACCCCTTCACCCCTAAAAGCCGTATTTTCTCATTTAAAATAGGTTTGTTGCAAATTACTTTTTATTATTTAAGAAAATATTAAGGGTAACGCTGCACTCTAATATCGTAATGCGCGTGAAACCATTGAAATTGCAAGAAAATGATTATTTTAGTGGAACTTTTATTTCATTTAAAGTCGCGCATTTTGATGTGACGTCATATTTCTTTAACATCCCCTCAAAACTCGTCACAAATGTATGACCTCTCCCTCTCTAGGTGCGTAACATCTACCACAAAGAGTAAAATCAATATCTTTTGACTCTGGCCTACAATTAATTATTCAAACGGGGGTGGGGGTAGCGAATTCATACTTACGCATAGGGTAGGGGGTCCTGAAAATGTATGGGGTGCAACAAGGGGAGGGTGTGCGTAAAAAAACGAATGTTTGTGTGTACGCAATACAGAGGCGTCTCTAGGGTTGGTGTCACCCGGGGCGGTAGCTCCTGGTGTAACCCCGTCATGATTTAACCCATAGAACTCCTCCGAATTTTCCAGTGCCAAATAACGGGAATACATAGAAATTTACTGTCTGGTGTCACCCCCCTGATGGTGTCACCCGGGGTGGCTGCCCCCACAGCACCCCCTAGCGACGCCACTGACGCAATATATGGATTATGGATGTCCCCTTATAATAAGCAGAACTGAGGTTATGAAGTGAAAGCTTTCCTAACTTGAAAGTTTAACTAGGGAGTGGCTTTATTTGTGTTACATGTAATTAGTTTTTAATGCTATTTATTCTTGTAAATAGGAAAAGGAAAATGTTCATCACCTCCTTAGTAAAGACATTTATGAAATTCATTTGGAACTTAGTTTTTAAAATAGATTGATAATACACTTTTTTTAAAATAAGTTTCCTAATATTAACAGTCCATAACATATATTCTGAACAGGTACAGGTGCCCATATTGCGGGGCAACGGGGAAGAAGGCCCACACAATAAAGTATTGCCCAAAGTATGACGGTCTAAGTACTGTGGATTGTCTTCTGAGGACGCCAAGAAATGGCTTTGGAAAGAGGAAGTTCTAAAGGTAATATTAATATTGATTTATTTTTTTTTAAACTGTTAAGAAAAATGTAGCGGGGGGGGGGGGGGGGGGGTAGGGGTGTATTTTAATATGAAATACAAAAAAATACTTAGATCAGTGGTAGACAAACTACTTGCCTGCGGTAATATTGAAAAAAAAAGTATGTTAAAGATGGATGTTAGCACTTGAAACGAGGCTGAGGCTATAATATGGTTATATTGCTGTTTTATTTCTGACTAATGCGGCCCTCGCCCTAAAAAGTTTGCCCACCCCTTACTTAGATCATTGTAGTTAATTCTTTGCCTTTTTTAAAAAAGCCTTTATTTTATGATAGGAGAAAGGAGTTGATAGCACCATCGCTGATACCTTTTAACTGAGGGGTTTTTTCCTCTAGATTTTGAATAAAAATCGGATTTCTTGTGCCAGTTGTCATAAGATTTCCATTAGATGCATCATGATTATGTGTGTTACAGAACTAGAATATATTGTCAATAGATATATATATGAATTTGGTGGGTTATTTAATGCTACTGTTCATTTTTTCAAGGAGCGAAAACCTGAGGATCTTGATGTCTGATGTCTCTACACTTGAAAGGACTGGACTGTTTAGATTTCCATGACTTCTGGCAGTACCTGGACTCTGAATTTATGACTGAAGATTTGTATGACTTCTGGCAGTACCTGGACTCTGAATTTATGACTGTTTGAATTTGTATGACTTCTGGCAGTACCTGCACTCTGAATTTATGACTGTTAAGATTTGTATGACTTCTGGCAGTACCTGGACTCTGAATTTATGACTGAAGATTTGTATGACTTCTGGCAGTACCTGGACTCTGAATTTATGACTGTTAAGATTTGTATGACTTCTGGCAGTACCTAGACCTTGAAATCATGTGCTTCTAATGAATGAACTATTTTTTGTGTTCCATTTTAAGCTCTGGTCTTAATAAATGATAAAATTTTGAATTAATTTTAAATAATAAATCAATGTAAATGTAAATAATGTTTAATATTTACTTATATACTTTTTTTTTACTTTAAGGTTAAAATATTTTATGATACATAGACACGAAGGTCTATTATATCCAATTTGATGTTACAATTTATTCAGTGTTTTATTTTATGCAAAATTGATTTCCTTTCTGGTGGTGAACCTTGATACAGACATCTTTCTTTTTTTCTCTGAAGTTTTGGATCAGAGAATCTTTGACTTTGACACATTATTCTCTCGTACATTCCTAATCTGTACATTCCTAATCTGTATTGTGTTTATACGTTTAAAGTCCAGCTTGATGCCTTCATTTACATTTACGACTTGTTGTTAGAGGTTGAAAATAAATTTAAATAAATGCACAAGATCACAATGTATGATTTCATTAACACATCAGAATTAGTGATAGCGTTCAATAAACCAGCGCCTACCAGATGACAGTAGTTTGAGACAAGTACAATTTTATATGTCAATTGTCAGTTGAGAGAAATTTGTTTTTAACTCAATATTGTAAAAATATATATTTGTGTGTGTGCAAATGTAAGAATGTAATTCAATTATTGTCTATATAAATAGTTATATTATATCATGTAGCTTGGGTTGCCAGCGCCCAGCCCATAGTTAACTTGGACACCAGCTATTTTAGATTGTTTCATCAAGTCTATCTACCCCTTGTGAATTTTAAAAAAATCAATACATACCTCATTTGTTGAATCAATTTTGAGGAAAGCAATTTTTCCTTGTACAAACAGTATTTTTGTAGCCTTACAGGAACAATTGCACCTGTATCAATTTACCTAATATCAGGACTATATTTTGTATTGGCAGGAGTATTTTTACTTGTTTCATTGCATTATTTTAAATATTATTCTTATTTGGTTACAATTTATAACAATAATAATGTCTCAATCTTTATTTTTAATGTTACGTCCAGATTGGTGACTTCAATTATTATTTAATAAGGCTTCAAATTAAATGCACATAATTGCAATTTTTTAAATATATATCATAAATGAATTAGAAGTTCAAAGTTCAGCACATCCACTAAATGACAGTCTCTTAGAACTCAAAGACAAATACAAGTTTCTATTTGAATTGTCTGTTGAGAGAAATTTATTTTTAAATTAATAATATACTGTAAAACCTCTCATAACGAGCATTCGCATTCCAGCATAATTTGTACCTGATCTTACTGGGTAATGGACACACTCCTTAATTAGAAGCGATACAATTTTTTCCCATAAAAATCAATGTAAAAAAATACTGTGTATTTTTTTTTTTTTTCATAACAAAAGCTTTAGCTTGTTAAAAAGGAGGAACTTCTATACATTTTTTTGCTGGTTATGCGAAGAATTACTGGTTATGAGAGGTTCCACTGACATTTATTTTTAACGAATGTAATTAATGTACAGTTTAAAACATAAATTTTAAAATTTGTTTCAAATGTATTTAAATTGTTTTTGAGGACCTGAGTTACAACAAACCCCCCCCCCNAATATATGTTACATTTTTAGGGATACTTCAACTAACACACCCCGCCCCCCCCCCCCCCCCCAAGTTTGCAAAGAATTTTATTGACTCATTAGAGGAGCTGGTGGTTGATTTCCTAATGTTAGATTTGTGTTACTTTTACTTTAGCAGAGTAGAGAAAATAATTCATAAATCAATTGTATATATAAATAGTTAGGTGGTGACATAGCAAGGGTTTCCACCGCCCCGCCCATAGTTACCTTGATTACCACCCATAGTTATCTTGATTACCACCCAATATTACCTTGATTACTGCCCATAGTTACCTTGATTACCCCCATAGTTACCTTGATTACCACCCATAGTTACCTTGATTACTGCCCAGAGTTACCTTGATTACCACCCAATGTTACCTTGATTACCACCCAATGTTACCTTGATTACTGCCCATAATTACCTTGATTACTGCCCATAGTTACCTTGATTACCACCCATAGTTGCCTTGATTACCACCCATAGTTACCTTGATTACCGCCCATACTTACCTTGATTGCCGCCCATAGTTACCTTGATTACCGCCAATAGTTACCTTAATTACTTCCCATTGTTACCTTGATTGCCGCCCATAGTTACCTTGATTACTGCCCATAGTTACCTTGATTGTCGCCCATAGTTACCTTGATTACTGCCCATAGTTACCTTGATTGTCGCCCATAGTTACCTTGATTACCGCCCATAGTTATCTTGATTACTGCCCATAGTTATCTTGATTACCGCCCATAGTTACCTTGAATGCCACCCATAGTAACCTTGATTAATACTGCCCATAGTTACCTTGATTGCCGCCCATAATTACCTTGATTACCACCCATAATGACCTTGATTGCCGCCCACAAATACCTTGATTACCGAGAACAGTTTGAAGTCAACAAATTACCCTTGTGATTTTTTAAATTACTAAATGATTACTATTTACAATATAAATCTCATTTGTTTAATTTTGAGGAAAATTTTTAACTCGTCCGAGTATTTTAGTAGCTTTTTTATTGTACAATTTCCCCATTACCAATGGTCTGCATATAAGTATTATATTTTGTATTGGTAATAAATAGTAATAGTACTATTGCTTGTGTCGTTGTTTTAAAGATTACTATCAACCCATAAGCACTCCAACTATTTCTACCTCACCCAGTACTGAATTTTTTTATTTAATAAATTTAAAATAAAAATCATAGTAAAAATAAATGTCTTTTCTATTATTTCTTTTAAATTTGAGTGTTTGTGTCAATGACAATGTCTACTTAGTTACACTATTTAAAAAAAAAAAATTAGGTGTCATGTTTCAACTAGTAATTATAAATATTATAATGGTACATTCCATTTGCCAAAAAAAAAAAAAGTATGTACTGTTGAAAAAATATCAGTTATTTAAATATAATATAGTGCCACCCAAGTCCACCTTTATTCTATATCTACCTATTCAGCCTATACAAGGGTTGTTTTAAACTCACATTAAGTATTAAGGACTGGCCAAAACTGAAATTCGGAAGAGTTTGTAAAAGTCTTAGCCCCGCCAAGGTTTATGGGGCCGTACATAAAGTACGTCATGCTATTTTTGACACTTTTTAACTGCCCCCTCCCCCCTTAGTACGTCACACTTTCGATTTTTTTATTAATAAAATAGATAAAATTTAATTTTAAAAAATCACCGTGACGTCACACATGCCCGGACCCCCCCCCTGTCACACTTTCTTACCCCCCCCCCCCCTCTGGAGCGTGACGTACCTTATGTGGCCCTGTTCCACCACACTGCCACCTATACTAAAAAAATGAAATGGAAAAGACGTAAACAAGGTAAGGGTTAGTGTTAGTGTTAGCTTGACCGGACGTTAGGTCAGGCTAACCCTTACCTCGTTTACGTCTTTTCCATTTAATTTTTCATAAGCCTGATTGCAGTCCTACCCCTCATTTTGTTTACACCTATACTAAAGTGACTAAAGTATGTTTTTAACTCAAATTAGGGACTGGCCAAAACTGAAATTTGGAAGTGTTTGTAAAAGTTTTAGCCCGCCATGGTTTATGTAATTAAACCCCCAGCTAACCACACACACACTGCTTCCAAAACGACAAATTGATTTGTAGCTACTGCAATCTGCATATATATATAGATCTAGTAATCAAAACTCTATTTGATTATTCTTCAGGCATTGGAAGGAATCGCCTTTTAAATAAATATAAATATTATTAAGGAAAACTTGCCTAGAATAAACAATAATAAACACAAATTGTTGCTAAAAACAACAGGTTAGTAGGTTAGGGTCAGAGATTGCCGCCCAACGATGACTTCAAGGCCACACATCTGCGTCGGCGGGACACGTGTTCGAGGCGAGCGGCTCGGCGTCAAAGACTTTGATGTGCCGGCACGAGGGGAGAAGACACCGTATCACTATCAGGGGAGTTAACGCGGGATGATGGGGGGGGGCAATCGTGGGGAGGGAAGGGTCATTGTATTTAAGTAATCTAACTTGGATGCCGTTCGTATGTGTGGTAGATTTACACTTACACACTATCTGCGGAGTTAACGCGTAATGGTAGGGGCGGGGGGAAATGTGGGGAGGGGAGGGTAAAATTGTTCATGGGATTTGAAAGTGGATGGCCGGATGGCGTTCGTGTGTGTTGTAGGTTTAGAATGGACCAAAGAAGTTTCCAATATAAACACGATACCGATAACATTTGAATACAATTACAATGATTTTTTTTTAAAAAGCTGAGCAAATAATTACGATTTATTTCTAGCTGCCCGGATGCGCATATATCTGACCGAAGCCGCGCAACATATAAGGAATAACCGTACATCAAATTTTGCGATTGTTAGGTGTACAATTTTGGATACAGAATCAGAAATGATATGCTGTGTAATTTGCAACTTTTTTTATTTGCACAAAGACCAACGAACCTTATACTTAGACGTAACCTATAATATGAAATAGAATGGTTTGGTCAGAAATATAGCATCACTTTACCAAAGTATTTACCAAATATACGTAATTTATTTGAATATTTCTAATAATTGAACTTAAAAAGTTGAGAATATTCCATAACTTTCAGTTTCAGTTCACATAATCAACATTCATCAATCATTTATCACGATGCCATTCGCTGATTTTTATTTTTTTTTTAATTTTAATAATATTTTTGTTAATTTTTTTTTTTTTAAAAGGTGAACAACGCAAAATCTAGCTGCCATAAATTGTCAAGGCTTCTTTAGTTGACTCCCCTGGTCCCTGCCGTTGGAAAAAAACAAAAAACAAATGTACGTAAAACTTGCTATCCCTTAAACTTCATTCGAGAACGAATTACTATTACTATTACGATACACCAGGGCAGTGGCGCGGAAAAGAGGGAAGGTAAGGCAAGCATAATTTGCCCGTCGCCGCTACATTGTGGCCTTTGGGCAGTGGACAGATAGCCGCCCCTTCCCCCGGGCTTCCACAAGACACACATGTACTGTACCTCGTACAGGCGTTTTTTTTAAATTGACGTTAATAAACTAAATAGATCTATCTAGTTAGTAATAAAGTGCTGAGGCTTTGAAAGAAACGACAAAGCCATTTGATGTAGATCTATATGATTGATATGGTCTGATTCCTAGAAGAGTGGGTTTTCCTTAATGTCAATATTGAAACATTTCTAGATAATTTCATAAAGAAGTTTATTTTTTTCAAGATCTCCAATACTTCTTTCAAGCGATTGGAAATGGACCGGACTTAAAAGTTTAACCACAGATTGATTCCATAGACCGATTCAATTATTATATACACCGGTGAAATGTCACCCACAGCCCACATGTCTCATAACTGTTCGAGAAGTTTCTAATAGAAAAATGTAGATTGAGATTGTAATGAAAATTGTTTGATACCATAAGATTTCTTAGACATGTTTGGTAAATAATCCATCCTGGAACTGGGTGTAACAGATAAACCGGGATCTTACAGATAAACCGGGATCTTACAGTTACACGGGGATCTTACAGATACACCGGGATCTTACAGTTACACGGGGATCTTACGTGGGACGTGGTGGTCGAGAGGTAGCGCTCTCGACTGTCATACCGATGGTCACGGGTTCGAATCCACACGAAGGTGAGGATTTGTTCTCGCGGCCTGAAGAGTCCCCGAGTCACCCAGCTCCGAATGGGTACCTAACTAGACAATAGTTAGGCGGCTGGGGTAATGCGTGGAACCCCTATAGCCGTGGCCTGTGACCGCTGCATCACTTGCCAACAGATCATCTCTCATGGTCTGTGGACGCAATTATCTTCTGCATAGAAGGAGCGTCTGTATATCTAAGATATAAGAAGAAGAAGAGATACACCGGGATCTTACAGTTACACGGGGATCTTACAGATACACCGGGATCTTATAGATACACCGGGATCTTACAGATAAACCGGGATCTTAAATATAAACTGTGATCTTACAGATAAACCGGGATCTTACAGATACACCGCGATCTTACAGATACACCTGGATCATACAGATAAACCGGGATCTGGCAGATACATCGGGATCTTACAGATAAACCGGGATCTTACAGATACACCGGGATCTGACGGGAAAATGAAAGCTATCTGCATAGGATCTATTTTCTTTAAATACTTCAAGTATGGGCACACCAAAAGGAGACCGCAGCATAAAGGTTGGTTACCAGGGTTGGTGTCATCCAGTGCGGTAGCTGATGGTGTAAAATTCTGTATGGTTCAGTTATTTGCACTGCCTGAGTCGGAGCAGGTCTATGGTGTAAGTCGTGTAGGGGTGACGTTTTGGTGTCACCCCTCGTGATGGTGTCACCAGCTGCGGTTGGCACCCCCTAGTGACGCCCCTTCGTAGGGGGTTACCAAACTGTTTTCACGGCGGGCCGGAGGGCTGACGAAATAACAAGCGCGGGCCGCAGAGCTATTTTAGCAGAATAACTAAGTTTAAGTTTAGCATTCAAAACAAACAAACAAGAAGATACTTATCAAAGAAGATGACTTAGTAAAAAAAAAAAAAATCTAGTAATTACAACACAAGTATGCACTTATGATAATCGCATAAGCAGCAAAGTACGTTAGTGAGATTTGTGAAACATTGGCTTTGTAGATAACATGAAAATGAATGATTTTTGATTGACTAATTGATCGCTGCATCCAATCAAAAGAGTAGCTTTCAACTGTTCATCAGTCAGTCTCGTTCGACATCACATACTTTTTTGTTGAAAATGTTCGCTCACAGACATAATTTGTTACAAACACAATGACGACAAAATTATTGAGTTTCAAAAAGTGTGCATCAGATAAGCAGTGTTAAAAACTCAGTGAAGATTTCCTCTAATATGCTTCTCTTTCAACAAGTCAATAGCTTCAATTTACTTCAACTGTTGTTACACTGTCGTATTATTGATGAATTGATGTTACGATGAAAGGGATTCTGCAAACGAAGAATTTAACTTTCAGTTCTGTCAATGATTGAACATCCATTCCCATAATTTAATGAATAATCTCGAGTAATTTATTTAGGAAAATGAAGGGTGTCACATTCTGCCATTGTTGAACTGAAGTCTTTCAACTTTTAAACGATGAAAAGTTATCTATTTCTATTTGTCGTACAAGCAATGAAAGCTCCTCACAAACTTTTTGATGATTCAAAGATGAGGTGATTCTTTCTCTGAAGTTTCAGCGATTTCAAGATTAGTTCATGGATGTGGTATGCGATACGGGCCACAAATGACATACGGACCACAAATGACATACGGACCACATATGACATACGGACCACAAATGACACACAGACCGCAAATGACATACGGACCACAAATGACATACATACCACAAATGACATACGGACCATAAATGAAATACGGACCACAAATGACATACGGACCACAAATGACATACGGACCACAAATGACATACGGACCATGAGTGACATAGGACCACAATTGACATACGGACCACAATTGACATACGGACCATAAATGACATACGGACCACAAACGACATACGGACCACAAATGACAACTTTGGAAGCCACGAGGTATGCGAAAGCGGATGATCAGGTCTATCCTTTTCAATGAGACAAACATCTTTTCTTTTCAGGGCTTGCCAAAACTAAACATGACTTTAGCGCCGATGAGCAGTGCTGCCAGCGACAATTTTAGGAAAAACCTAGCCAACACGTCAAAATAAACCTAGATCAGAAGGAAAAAAAGAGAAAAAAACCTAGGCATGCTAAAAATAAACAAAAATGACGTCACAAAGCTCCCCACCCCATCCCCTTATTTCAAACAGAGCATGTGTCAAATAATTTTTATTGTCAAGTATTATTCAAGTATGTATTCAGTGTAAGTACAGTGTAAGTGTAATGGTGCAATCCAATAGCGTAAAGGGTGTGAGGCCATTTAAAATGTCACTAAATAGTTAGGAATCAAATATTAAAGTGGAGCTTACATTTAAAGTTGCGCATTTTTTAAAGTGACGTCACAGTTCTTAAACAGCCCCCTCTCCCTTGTCACAATCACAAATCTCACAAAAGTATGATTACATTCCATCCTTCCCCAAAATCGTTTTGGCATTTGCATTTATTAATATATTCTACATAACTATTTGTAAATTATACTTACATTTGAATTAATTTATCACTTATTAAGTTTAAGTTTATGTAATTATCTTTATAAATCCTTTGGCAATCTTATCAGCATTTTTGGAATAGTTCACTATGACTATCTGAGTCTTGTATTAGATTATCTTTAGCCTACACTCAATACCACATATACTTAAGAGTTTTTTGTCTCATCGCCGACAGAAGAACATTTTAGAGCCTCTAATAGTCTAATAAAATTGAATATTTTTGCTCAATCAAGTTATTTTATATTGTACCTATAAAATTAGTGCGCGTAAGCATCATCGAGCTGGTGCTCTACCAGAATTGCACAGACATATGGCACCATCTTTCGAATTTAGTAGCATAGAGCCATAGACTGTAGACATATATTATGATAGATATAATAATGGAACATCACAGAGTGGCTAAAAATACTGTTGCTACATACTGCTTATTTTTATTTTTGAAAAAATCGAATTATTTCGAATGTTAATTGCATATATTTAATTATTTTGTTTCATAAACACGGAATATTTACTATAAAAATTTTTTTTTTAAAAACCTAGATTTTGACTATTTTTGAAATAAAAAACCTAGAAACCTAGACGAGGTAAAAAAAAACCTAGATCTAGGTTGAAAAACCTAGCGCTGGCAGCACTGCCGATGAGCCACGTCACTGCTGTGTGCTAAGGCGAGTCACAGAATTCAGAATCAATATTTCCAAGAAGAGTCTGGAACTGACGGGGATTAAGTACAATCTCCTGGATGAAGTTCTCAGCAAAACGACTGGTTTCATAATACAAGAGACTTCCAAGTTTAAATCAACAATGTCTTGATTTTTTGTTACCAAATTTTTAGGTACCGTTTTCGTTGAGTATGTTTGGTATTTTCTGCATGCACCAAAACGAACACTTCCTTCACGTTCTTATTCAGCGCATAGCACTAAGATCAAACTGATATCACAGCTGACTCGTTCTACATACTCCTATCTGTTCCTAAGTTTCTGTGTGTCAAAATGTCAAGATGTCGGCGTATATCCGGAGCGTTCTCTGTTGCTTATAACACTTACTTATGTACTTTCTTAGAAGCTTTGTAAATACCTGGACGGTGACCCGTCAAAACGGCCCCGGTCAAATCGGCCCCGGACAAAACGGCCCCTGTCAAAACGGCCATAGTCAAAACGGCCCAGACAAATCGGCCGTTGTCAAAAAACCCTGTCAATGCGTCCCCAGACAATTTGTTCACATTAATAAATAACAAATTTGAGTATTTTTTGCAATTTAAATAAATTAAATTTAACATTTGGTCAGCTTATTCACCTTTTAAATTTTAAGAAAGTTGTAAAATTATTTCTTGTGACGTTATGATATTAGATCTATTTCTTCTCAACAAATTACAAACAATTGTGACTTGCTACACATAGTTTAACTATTATGTTATTATTATTGTTTTTTTTTGTGTGAAGTAAAACGGACATTGAATCGGTGAGTAAAAATATCAATGTAAAATCTTGTTCCATTAACATTTGTCTGAGGCCCTTTTGTCAGGGGCCGTTTTGACCGGGGTTGTTTTGGAAGGGGCCCTTTTGGCAGGCCCCGTTTTGGCCGGGGTCGTTTTGTCGGGGCCAATATGTCGGGGCCGTTTAGTCGGTGAACCGTATCAATGGTATGTTGAATAACAGATAATAAAACGAAATTTGGTTTCTTTCTTTATATCAGATTAGTGTATAATATAAATGAGTGTGAAGCTTTGGCAGTTAACACTAAACAGCTAATCTACTGGACTTTGATTTTTTTCCCCTTCAAATTAGAGTATTCAAAATATCCCACATTACACTATTAGGTAGGCAAGGAATATTTTATTAAAATTTTTAATCTCAATAACACGATTTTTAAAAATGAATTCTAGACTAGATGATTTGTTTAAGTTTAGAAAGATATTTAGGCTCGAAGTTACCCTCCATTAAGAATATAATTAATTTGAACATTGCTTACACCTGACCTAAGGTGTGAAAGTGAAAAAAAAAAGACATCTCTAAAATTATTTTAATAAAAATATTAATGACGATCAATTACGAATACACCAAAATTGTCTAATTCAGCGTTTGTCAACCGCTGTTCCGCGGCACTGTGCCGCGACATGTTTCCTGATGGGCCGCGGGATATTCCTATTCAAGAGAATTAGTTTATATATATATATATATATATATATATATATA
>MUZC01004685.1:40825-87428 GCA_002072015.1 Radix auricularia | reverse complement strand
GGGGGGGGGGCGTCAAATTTGGTTTGTGTCCCGGGCGGCAAGCATCCACTCTACGCCGCCTGCTCCAACGTTGACGGGGGCGGTCACTTGTCCCGTAAATCACTTGGGAGGATTTTCCGCCGCCCCCCCATCCACCTGTGGCTCGTGGACTACTCAATGACGTGTCCCGGCCCAGCGATAAGACGATCTTTTTATGGACGATCCACTATCTCGGAGATGGTGGCGTCTTGGGGAAAAGTTTGACGCCTTCACTAATTGTCTCCCAGCGTCCCGTTAAGAGGTACAGGGAACACACTCGACAATAACACGAGACTGTGAATTAATGTCCGATAAATCACATGACAATAGCTGGGGGGGAGGCGGATTGGATGTTGTGGGCTTAAAAAAGTATTTGCTGATTCACCGACAGAAGATATCATTAATAGAACACGCTTAACAGGAAAAGATGACTCTTGCCTTGTCCTCTCGAACACCACCTCACCCATCCCCTCCCCCCAAAAAACCCACAATGTATCTTTATCAGCTTACAAGGTCAGGTCTATTAACCCTTGGTGGCAGTCCGCAGGCCGTAACGAAAACAAGAAGGCAACTCTGTGACCTATCAAAGGGGAATTACCGATGCGTGCTTAATACTCCAGTTACGGTCATTGTTATTTTTACCCCGATTGGTCTCATGGGACAGTGGGTCCTCTGTAGCTGAGAGAGAAGGTGTGGGGGGGGGGGGTAGAGGGACAGCATAATTTAAGCGATACGGCAACAGGCGGACATTTGAGGCAAAGCGGAGAGTTGCGGTCCACAGTTTGAGGTGAAACCGATAACTTGGCACGGTGAATAATTCAATCTTACTCCATTAGAATCCCCCCCCCCCCCCCACACACAAAACGAACGCTCTGAGGGGGAAAACGTCACTAAAGAAACAAAAATAAAACAACAGTTTTCTACACCAACACTTCGCCTGACCCTCTCCTCCCCCTGTCACTTTCTTACATCCCCTCCCCCCTCTGGAGCGTGACTTACTTTATGGACGGCCCCTAAAAGGGGCGGAATGGGGGGGGGGGGGACTACAGTGACATATTCTATCAAGAAACCCTGAGGTTGGAAAAATCTTATGCTACATTAATACGTATTATTTTAAGTAAAAATAGATTTGTGGCTCTTCACCCGGAGGATTGGATGATATGAGTTCAGCTTCATATAGTATTTTACCAACTCTAAAAGTTTTGTGTACTAGCTTTGTCCGCAGTGATGGTCTCAACCCTTGTGATGGTGTCACCCCTTGTGATGGTCTCAGCCCTTGTGATGGTCTCACCCCTTGTGATGGTCTCACCCCTTGTGATGGTGTCATCCCTTGTGATGGTCTCACCCCTTGTGATGGTCTCACCCCTTGTGATGGTCTCAACCCTTGTGATGGTGTCACCCCTTGTGATGGTCTCAACCCTTGTGATGGTCTCACCCTTTGTGATGGTGTCACCCCTTGTGATGGTGTCACCCCTTGTGATGGTCTCACCCCTTGTGATGGTCTCAACCCTTGTGATGGTCTCAACCCTTGTGATGGTCTCACCCCTTGTGACGGTCTCACCCCTTGTGATGGTCTCACCCCTTGTGATGGTCTCACCCCTTGTGATGGTGTCACCCCTTGTGATGGTCTCACCCCTTGTGATGGTGTCACCTTTTGTGATGGTCTCACCCCTTGTGATGGTCTCACCCCTTGTGATGGTCTCACCCCTTGTGATGGTCTCACCCCTTGTGATGGTGTCACCCCTTGTGATGGTCTCACCCCTTGTGATGGTGTCACCTGATGCGGCCTGCACCACCCCCTCCCCTAGTGACGAACCTGCTTAATTGTATCGGAATTTTTTCAGAATATACAGTATTTTGGAAATCTCTCTGTTCTGTGAACCGCAAGTCATTTATTTACAGACATCCAACGGTCCTGACAGGAGTTCAAGAAATACGATGGTCCGATGGTGTAACTAATTCAATCTCATGCATCATATTATTCTTGTTTTAAGCTGAAAAGTTTTTGGAGAAATTAGTTGGGAAAGGCATTTTGGATATTTCAATGAGAGCTCCACATTTAAAGTTGAATTTTCTTTCGTCAGATTTTCCTCAAGCTTGTGTATATTTCTTATTTCTTCAGTCTGGACTCAGTCCTTCAAAGACTTGACTTGACAGTAACAGACTTTGTCTTAGCGCAGTCGGTCACAGTTCAAATCTACCATTTTTAGTGTTATCATTATAGATGGGACAAAAGTTCTAAAATTACATTACATAAGTACTAACATCGTAAACGTACTAAAATGAAATCCTAAATATACTTAAAATAAAATCACATTGCCAGTGGCGTCGTTAGGGGGTGCGATGGGGGCGGGCCGCCCCGGGTGACACCATTCGGGGGGGGGTGACACCAACATGTAAAATTCTGTATATTACCCGTTATTTTGCCCTCGAAAACTTGGAGGAGTTCTATGGGTTACGCCATGAGGGGGTGACACCATGACCTACCGCCCCGGGGGACACCAACCCTAGTGACGCCTCTGCCCATTGCAAAGATCATCGTCTCAGTCTCAGTATCAAAGGACTAAAATCATCACTTTTATTTTGTGTTCATTTTCGAAGCCTGCAAGTAAATCAATAGGCCTGTACATGAACATGTACATTTTTTTTTTAAAGAGATGTTTTTAAAAATATTTATTGCATGCAAATCATTAAGACAGTGGCTTCTTCCAGTGGTGCAGGTAGGGTTAGTAGGCTACCACCAGGAACAGAATAAAATGAAACGTGTGACACGTGTTTTCTGGACGCCACCACCACCACCAAAGTCTCTGTGATTTGTCGATAACGGCGCCACTCCATCAAATATGAAGGCCTAAACCAGGGGTGCGCAACCTGTCGGCCATTGACGGCCGCATAATAAAAAAATTACTTTTGCTACGGCCGCCAAAAATGTTTCACTGAAAAGAGGACCTATCACTATAAAATAAAAATTATCTCTCGTAATAGTCAATGCTAGACAATAATGACGTCATCATCATAATGTGTTGTAGGCAAACACAGTGCTTCATTACAAATGAAAACATTTCAATTGATATTTCCTTATATTTCTACTTTATAGAACATTGTCATATAAACCTAAAAGTGTCATAACACCATGTCACACACATACAACATATGGATATTTAAAGTGGCATTGATACACTGAGAACACAATAATTGAATAAGTGAGAAGCTGTTTCACTAACACTGTCCATTAACTTAGCAGTCCAGAAATTAGTGGCTGCCTTGTTCTTGGATGTTTGACGAGAGCCAAGCAAAGTCCGGGCTTTTGCTGGAGATCATCAGTCGTAATACTGACCACAGGTTGGTGTCCACCAGTCGGATTCGATATTTGTTCTTGAGATATTTTATTAGTGAAAATTACGCTTCGCACATGTAAATGTAAGTGCTTCCAAACAGCCCTAGAGTGGTTCTTGCTATTTCGCGAAGCTTGAGATACTCCACAGCTACTTTCCATGTCTCCAGTAGGTCGTTTATGTCCTCGAATTTCTTCACAAGTTCCGCGATATTCTTTTTTTTTAAAAAAATAATTTTGTTCGATCAGTTCCATTTTGACATCCAACGGCGCACTCTCTGTCTCAACCAAATGTAGAGACGCAATAAGTCTCATATTTTCTGAGATCTTGTGGCAATCCTAAAAACTTTATGCGAATTCTAACAACGCTTCGAGGATGCCTGAAAAGGACGTAGCCCAAATTTTATATTTTCTCATTTCATGGCTCTCGATTAGAACGGTGAGTTGTGGGAAATGATATAGACACTGGGTATTTGTGTGTACTATAGCAGCTACTAAAGTTGATCGACGTGTTACACTGAGTAATAGCACAATACATCGAATGTGCGCATCACACGGTTAAGTCGCGCTTCAATATTAGGCTGCTAAACTTTATGGCCTGCCCTCATTAGCTACAATGTATATTGTATATGAGCGCCAAACACTGCAGCTGTCAGCTAATGATACAGCTGCCGGGGTCGAAATTTGTTTCACAATAAAAAGGGCTTAAGAGTGTAAATGAGAATTCGATATTTGATTTACAACTTTACGTATTATATTGCCAAATTACAAATATTTGACGGTCGCAGGTTATTATAATTTAGGCAATACAGATTTCCACGGCCGCATGCGGCCGTAAGGCCGCGCACCCCTGTCCCTGGCCTAAACAATAACTCACAACCATCGGCACACTTTTGTTTGTCAATGCCGCAATAAGATAAATAATGAAATGTTGCCATTATATACACTGAGCTGCAAATAACTCAGCACAAGTTAGTTTTTGTTTTGGTTAGCCTGTTTAGCTAAGACCCCCTCCCCAGCCAAACTCCCGAGGGGAAATAATCACCGTTTAGCGTACTACTTGCTCGGATTGCCTGGAAAATTATTGACCAACAACCTACGGACGTCTCACTCTGACCAGTAGATTTGTTAGCAACCAATTGTCCAATTGCGTTAATTCTTGTTCAGCTTCTCCCACCCAACCCTGACGCTGTGTAGACACTCATGTCCATCACTGGCTCTATCAACCGTAAAGGGGCGGAGCATGGACCGTGTATGATGTCTCGTGAGTATAACAGTTCATAACAGTTCATCGTCTTTGATACCGTCTGTGTACCCTCAACTGGTCAATTTCCAAGGCAAATTCTGTTCACTGAGTTTTCGACTTTTAAGAAGAAAAAACTGAGGAGGACGCAACTGCTTTGAAACAAGCGATTATTTAACAGTATTTGAAAATATGTATTTCTGAAGAAACTGCTTATTATTGGGGTTTTAAGAGGAATTGTAAGTTGATAAACGATAGTTAAATAATAGATCTATATATTTTTTAAAACAATTTATGTAGTTCTAACTATTATAAATTAATTAAATTATTTTTTGAAGTAAATAAATATACCTTATTTTTATTTCGTCAAAAATCTTTATTATCATCAATGAATTTCAATGTCAATGGCGGTAATGGCGATATATTTTTATAGAATTAACATTTCATATACTTTTGTCATATGACCTTAAATAAATGAATTGCGATTTATTATTATTGAAATTTGATAAAGACCATTAGATAAGAGACATCATTTAAAAAAAAAAAAAAAAAAGAGCAACAAAACTCATTTTCAATTTCAAAAAGCCGGAAGTCATCGCATATTTATCTACTAATACCTGAAGTGTAGGTGCGGTAAATGTGAATGGTAGAAGCTTATTCGCGCACTTATCAAAGTTTATAGCGCAGTTAAAATTTTGAGAAAAATATAGACTAGATCTGGATGAGTAAGTCCGTAAGAATAATAATATTTTAAGTCTTATAAAGTATACTAGTTATATAAGGTGTCTCTAAGACAATAATAATACATGTAGATGTAGTATAGTATTTAGTATAGTATAATTATAATAGTTAATAGTCACAACAATATATAAAATATATATTATATTGGCATTGGCATTGGCATATCACTGCCTATCACTATGACAGTATGATTCTGTTAGTTATACTTATTAGTATTAGTAATTAATAATTAGTATGATAAATGATAGTGTGAACTATGATGTAAAAATAAAAGGAAATGTGACATTTTTAAAAATTAGATTTGGCTGTCGCGGCACCTTAGGTTGTTATGAAGGGCGAATTGTTATTTATTCCTGGTAATTATGAAATAGCGGATAAAATAATTCAACACATTTCATATATCAGTTGAGTGAGTGATGTTAATATAGAAAGAAAGAGGCGAGGAATTATAGTTATAATTATAGCAGGTAGAAAGGTGGTCCAATATACTATACTTACATAAATTAGAGCAGTCCCTTCCAATCCTTGGCCCATGTTCTATGTTACTGTTTTAAAAGGCCAGCCAGATGTGGTTCAGGTTTCATGACAAAACGGCAAGGGTTTTTCACCATGTCATTTTGTCTTTTGCCATTTTGTAATGTGTCGTTTAGTCATCCTGTCATTTAAGCGATTTGTCACTTGTCATTTTGTCTAGTTAACGCCAGAGGTAGATAGCCTACAATTTAAACTTGTTTTGTAAGAAAAGGAACATCTTAAAAAGAAGAAGAAAAGTAAATCAAAGACTTTGTCCTTGAGTGATTTAGTATTGATAAGAATTTAGGTGAGACATTAGAATCCTTATATTTGAAACCCAAAGGGTGCAGCAAAGGATTTGGATGGTTTGACAGATTTATATTCAGTGCCCCACCAGATGAAAAATGTGGGAATATCCAGTAACATTAAATCAGATACTAACTTCTTCACCTTCCTGATGCTTCCCTCCAGGATTGGAATGCCGAGGTGGGGGGGGGGGTCATGGCAAATGGTAAGGTTATAATTTCTAACACTGCTTTGGAAAGATGAATTGGGAACTTAAAGAATTGTAATCAGATTTGTAGCTACCTGAGTACCTTGTCATCTAAAAATGCCATGCATGCATTTTGAATAGAAAGGCCACCATAACATGTTTTTAATGGGATGATAAGAATGGGACAAGGGCAATTTTCTTCTAAGGTTTGTTGATTTATGTTGTTGTTGTTGTGCCTTCTCGTCCATGAGGGACATCTACCGATCATCGCCGGCGTCTGCACTTCCTTCCTAGGACATAGGCCACCTACAAGAGACCTCCAGGCATCTCTATCCTGGGCCATTTTCTCCAGGATCTTCCATTCATGGACAATTCTCTTGATGTCTGCCTCCAATTCTCGGCGCCAGGTGTTTCTTGGGCGGCCTCTTTTCCGTTTACCCTGTGGGTTCCATTTCAGGACTTGCCTTGTTGTATTAGAAGCAGGTTTCCTTAGTGTATGACCGATCCACCTCCACCGCTTTTGAAGAATCTCTTCCTCGATGGGCTTCTGTTTAGTCCGCTGCCACAGTTCCCGGTTGCTGATTTTGTCCGGCCAGTGAATTCTGAGAATCCTTCTTAGACAATTGTTAATGAAGGTCTGGATTCTGGTCAGGTTTGCAGCCATTGTTCTCCATGTCTCAGCTCCATATAGCAGCACTGGTTTCATCATAGCGTTAAAAATCCTTACTTTTAACTTGCTGCTTAAGTTGTTGGTGACCCAGACATTCTTGAGTTGCTGGAAGGCTGCTCTTGCTTTTCCGATCCTTATTTTGACGTCGGCATCTGTACCACCTTGTTTATCTACCATGCTGCCAAGGTAAACAAAACTCTCCACCTCCTCAAGGGCTTCTCCTTCAAGCATGATGGGTGATTGTAACTGTTTATCTTTATCTAATATTTCTCCACTTATGCAGGCGTGTACAGACGAGTAGCTACTTATATTAATAACACATCAGGCTTTGATAATTTAATAACTTTAATCCAAACGAAATATGTACACTTTATGCATCAATATAATACGTCTGGCTTCTTGCCATTTTCATACACGTTCTCTTCAGCCACTAACACACAACTGACTGCCTCATTCTTACTTGCGCCCTCTAGCGTTCTCTCTCGCGTCACGTGATCTCTCTCTCAATTACTCATATGCAAATTATCACGTGACACTGATGTACTGGTGGCATTAACCTTGAGGATTTTACTCTTCCCTTTGTGTATGTTGAGACCTATGCTAGCAGAAGTGGCTGCAACAATGTTTGTTTTCTCCTGCATCTGTTGTTGGGTATGTGTAAGAAGGGCAAGGTCATCAGCAAAGTCGAGATCATCAAGTTGATCCCACAAGGTCCATTGGATGCCATTCCTTTTCTGCTGTGTAGATGTTTTCATCACCCAGTCAATGGCTAATAGAAACAGAAAGGGTGACAGCAAGCAACCATGTCTCACACCAGTCTTCACCTGGAAAGCAGCTATCACCTGTTGACCATTGACAACTTGGCAGTTTATCCCTTCATACATGTTTCTGATTATATCCGTAATCTTCTGTGGCACCCCATAATGCCTTAGCAATCTCCACATGGTTTGCCTGTCCACACTGTCGAAGGCTTTTTCGTAGTCAACAAAGTTGACATAGAGTGGCGAGTTCCACTCTAGTGACTGCTCTAGATTGATGCGCAGTGTTGCTATTTGGTCAGTGCAGGATCTGTTGGTGCGAAAACCAGCTTGTTGGTCCTGCAGCAGAGGGTCTACCGCGTTTTTCATCCTGTTAAGCAATACAGGGTTGAAAACTTTTCCTGGGATGGACAGTAGGGTGATCCCTCTGTAGTTCGAGCAGGAGCTTAAATCTCCCTTCTTTGGGATCTTGATAAAGTATCCCTCTTTCCAGTCAGAAGGCACTTGCTCCTCTTCCCATATCTTCATAAAAAAAGGGTGTAGCATTTCCACACTGGTTTCCAAGTCCGCCTTCAGTGCCTCTGCTGGGATGCCATCAGGTCCTGCAGCCTTTCCATTTCTGAGTTGTTTAATGGCCCTGCTAATCTCTTCTTTTGTGGGACTATTACAGTCAATTTGCAGGTCATTATCAGCTGGTTGGATATCTGGTGGATTCCTTGGTTCTGGTCTGTTTAAGAGCTCTTCAAAATGCTCCTTCCATCTACCTCTCTGCTGCACATCACTTGCAATGTTGTTTCCCATTTTATCCTTCACTGGTCTCTCAATCTTGCTAAATTTCCCAGATAGCATCTTAATTGTATCAAACTGTTCTCTCATGTTCCCCTGGTAAGCTCCATCTTCTGCTTCTTTAGCAAGTTTGTCAACAAATTCTTTCTTGTCCCTCTTGATGCTTTTCTTAACTTCTTTATTTGCATCTGCATACTCTTTCTGGGATTTGTATTTCTGGGCTCGTGTGCGGCTGTTGTTTATTTCTGTTTTCTTTCTTTTCCTTTGTTCTATTTTATTCAGTGTACCTGCTGTTATCCATTCTTTGTGTGCCTGTTTCTTGTTTCCAAGCACTTCTTTGCATGTTGACTGGACTGATTCCTTCACGCTTTGCCCCTTTCCTTCAGTGGACTCGTCTTGGAGTATTTGGCGTAGGGCTTGGAACCTATTGGACAGTGAGATCTTGAATTCTTCCTTTTTTGCTTGGTCCTTCAGGAGGGAGGTATTATACCGAGACCTACATGCTGGTTGCTCGGTATAATGTCTCTTTAGCTTCAATTTTATCCTGGCCACAAGAAGATGGTGATCTGAGGCAACATCAGCTCCCCTCTTTACACGAACGTCTTGGAGAGATCGCCTGAATTTTTTACTAATGCATACATGGTCTATTTGGTTCATTGTTCTCATGCCCGGTGAGACCCATGTAGCTTTATGTATTCTCTTGGGCTGGAAAATACTGCCTCCTATTACTAGGTCTGCTGTGCCACATAGGTCTGCAAACCTCTCACCGTTGTCGTTCATCTCGCCTATCCCTTGTTGTCCCATAACCTCTTCATACCCTGTGTTGTTACTGCAGATCTTGGCATTGAAGTCTCCCATGAGGATGACGATGTTCCTCCGTGGGCGACCCTGGACTATGGTTATCACTCTATTGTAGAATTCTTCTTTGTCTCTTTCGTCGCTTTCGTTAGTTGGTGCATAGCATTGGATGACATCTAGGTTGATGCTACGCTTCTTTGTCCGAAAGGTTGCTAAATGAATTCTAGGTCCATGGTCCTCCCATCCAATGAGTGCTCCTTGTGCTGCCCTTGATAGCATCATGGCAACACCCAGGGTATGTGGGGCATCCTCTTCTTCGTTGTCTCAAAAATATCACCATCTCTCCTGAGATTAATCTCTTCTGTCCCAGTCCAGTCCATCTTACTTCACTAATTCCTAGGATGGTGAGCTTATAGTTCTTCATCTCCGCGGCTATCTGTGCAGCCTTTCCCGCTTCATACATTGTGCGGACATTCCACTCTTCGATGGTGGTGGTGTTCCTGGTAGAGATGATGGTTGTCGGTCTAACAGCTTCCAGATTTTGGCTTTCGCTATTAGGTGTCATATTTCCCTCCTCAGAGGATCCATCTTCTCCCAGGACAGAAATGACTTTTGTTACTCTTTTCAGTGTTTTTGTAACTCTGATTTTTTACACGGCAGGGTTGTTGGCCTTGCGCGCAACCACTTGGGGGGGTTGCCCCTCACAGCTTAATGGGTAGCTGCCTTTGTTCGGGTTGGGTCCCTAGCGTTTGTGGATCCCTCCACTTCCTACAAGGCAGTAGGGCTGATTTTGGTCAACCCCGGGTATTTTATTTTCCCGGTACCCTCCATATCTAGTGGGCTTTCCCCTATCCGCCGGCTGGGGAGGCGCTCGATAGAAGATCAGCAACTCCCACGAGTGTTGATTTATGTGCTAAATAAAAAACCTTCAAGCAAAGGGACACAACATCCATTTTTGTGCAACATTTTACACCCCACATACAAAGCATCCCTCTATGGTTCATGTGATCATGAGCAAACTAAAACAAATTGTGTGCAATGTTGCACATCCATTTCTTGTGTGTAAATTGTTAAACCCAAAAACACAGATATAATATTCTTTTTAAAATTTGCTGCGCAGTAATTCTAAACTGCTGCATGGCCTTGTAACCATGCAGCTTAAAGGTAACAATTCCCACAAACAGGGCCGATTTGTCTGGGGCTGTTTTGACTCTGGCTGTTTTGACCAGGGCCGTCTTTTCACTGAACCATAAAAAGTGTGTAACCCACTCGTAAGCTGACCCCAAAAAATAATAGGACAGCTTTAAAAAATGGTAAAAAAGTCAGCTTTGTAATAATCAGCATCTTTCCGTCTTGCAAGACGACGGTGCATCACCGTTGGGTTGAGCTGCATTTCCTTGTGTGGCTGTGCAGTCCTATTCTAAATGTGACAGTCTTTAGCACAGATTTTGCACATGAGTTCAGGCCAGGCTTCCCAATATTTTGGCCTTTCTCCTAGCTCTTCTTATCTTAGATATACAGACGCTCCTTCTATGCAGAAGATAATTGCGTCCACAGACCATGAGAGATGATCTGTTGGCAAGTGATGCAGCGGTCACAGGCCACGGCTATAGCTCTTCTATCTGTAACCTCCATCCTTCGCTCCTTGGCTACTATGACACCCTCTTTTACCACTGTGCGCCACGTAGATCAGTCTTCTGCCTTACACTCCCAGTCCCTTGTGCATATTCAGTCTGTTTTCATGTCCCTTTGACAGACATCTTTAAATCGCAGATGTGGAACCTGTCTTTCTCTTTCCTGGTGTCAGTTCTCCATATAGGAGATCTTTGGGGATGCGACTAGGGCTCATTATTTTTACATGTTCTTATCATCTCAGGTGTCTTTTACTAAGGATTGAGAGGATGCTTTGGATATTGGCACGTGACAGGACATCACTGTTTGGCTCTTTGTCCTGCCATTTAATGCCAAGAATGCAATGCAAACATCTCAAGTGGAAGCTATTAAGCTTGCACTCATGGGATGTATAAGTGGTCCATGTCTCGCTCCGGAATAGCAGAGTATTGATGACGAACACTCTATAGACACACAGTTTGGTTTTCTCTGTTAGCTTGGTGTTTTGCCAGACTCGTTTATTTAGTTTAGCCATTGTGGCAGCTGCCTTGCCAAATCTACTGTTTTTTTCATCCTTGATGGACAGTGTATTGGAGACCTTGGACCCCAAGTAGGTGAAGCTGTCCACAACCTCCAAGTTTTCATTGTCGATATTGATGGTAGGGCCATGATGTTTTATGTTTTTCAAGCTGATTTGCAGACCAAATTCTTTGCAGGCTTTGTAGAAGCTTGACACAAGTCGTAGCAAACCTGTTTGTGTGTGTAGGAACAAGTACGAGTACATTTTTTGCTTTTCAGCTTTATGAGACCACTGATGTAATAAGTAATATGCAGCTTATGGTATATTTCACTACAAAAGTTTTCAAATAACTGTAAAGAAAATGTTGTTTTGTGCTCCCCTTGAACTGCGATGTTAAGGAATTGATGTGTTCAATGAAGATAATGAATATTTTAATAAGGTTAATTTAAAATCGGAAGAGTGTATTGCCGAGTCTGTTGATGGAGCTCCAGCTAAGTTGTGTCGTGTAAGTGGTCTTTCAGCTTTTGCAAGATAGGGGAATCTCAAAATTGGAAGTTAACCCCTGTGTGAAACTTTACCAAATCCATTAAAAAAGTTCTACTCCAGAGCTCAAAGCTCTTCTCCCAATTCCTGGTGAAGAAGAAAATGCAGTAAATGTTAATAGATTAACATTAATCTGTCAGTTTTAAAGTAAAAATTACTTTTCAGTTCAAAGTCATTACTGTATTTTTACGCACGCACATTCCCCGCGGGTTATACCAGATTTTGCAAACCCCACACCTCCCCTGCGGGGTTTCTCCGTGGACGGGGTATCTCAATGGGCAGTGTTTCTGAATTTTTTGTTACTGAATAATGCATCAATTGCACTATTAATTGTAAAACACGAATCTAAAATTAGATTCTGCGGGGTATATGTGTGGGCAGGTTATACCACAATATTTTTACAGGATCTAAAAATTCTTCGGGGTATATGTCTGTGTGGGTTATCTGCGGGTGTTGGGAATATGCATAAAAATACGGTAGTTATTAAAAATACTCTTTCAGAAACTGAAATCCATTCACATTTCTAAGATTAAATAATGTATTCATCTTTTGATAACTAATAGATGTAGAGCCTAGAAAAGGCTAACTTATTTCTTTATGAAAGATTTTCCTTGAACGAGTGACTTGGAGACCTCAACCCCGCCACTGAAAATGCTATAAATGTGACTGCAAATCTGGGCTTTTGCATTATTATCAAATATGTTAAGACCTTATTAATAGTGTATAGTCTGCTTCTTTCACTTAAAACAACCTTTACATTGACATTATTTTACAGCTGCTGAGAACAAAAGGTCTACATTTGGCATTCCATATTGTTTGACTTTGCTGTGGAGCAATCTAAAAAACTGACCAAGTCATGGATATGGAAATTTTTTCTAGACATGATTTGACCAGAATTATAAGTGACAAATTTGTAGTTATAATTGGTGATTCAAGTAAGTCTTTGCTTAATAGTAATACTTAATGATGTAAAACACCTGGTATATCTAATTCATTGAGTATGAGATTGACATTAGACAAAATGGGTCTGGAACAGTGGCGGATTTAGCTATAGGGCAGGGGGTGCGGGTCGCCCCCTGCACCCTTGTTGGGTCTAAAATGGTGCCCCCCATTGAGACGTCCTTAAAGAACACTAAAAAGGTGTAACTAGAGCAGAAAAAAAGATTGTTAAACACAAAACTTTTAATCAATCACATAACTGCAATACGACAATATTAGCTTGCTAAATATTGTATTTCAAAATTGTAATATCGGGTTTGGTCAGTCAGGAGCGTCGCTAAGTGGAAAAGAATAGAAAAGCATTGAAACGAATGATTGGTGTGACGTTGTTTTAGCAAAACAGTGGACACAGAGAACAATCTTGCTTTATTGATGGTAGTTGTAGAAATACTGGAAATTTTCGTTAAATGTTAAGTTTATTAGTCAACTATGATTCCGATTTGGACAGTCATCTAAAGTTTAAAAAGAAAAATGAAATTTATTTAAGTAATGATGTGCAAATTGATTTAATTCAATCATTTGCACCTGAATTATCAGCAGCTATTGATAGTAAGTTAAGTCTTCACATTTCTTTTCTTTAATTATTGATTCAACCATTAATATATCTAAAATTGATCAGATGTCACTTTACGTTCAGTTTTAAAATTAAGAAATGTTGATGAAAGATTTATAGGCTTGTATACTTTTGTAAACAGAAATGCTGCAAATCTGCATTTGCTTAGAAGATTCTAACGGAACTACACATTACAAAAGCGAAACATTGATATCACAATCAGTGGAGGAAAGGCATACGATGGCGCAATTGTGATGTCTGGAATTAAGAGTGGACTTAAAACTTTCACCCAATGTTGTCCCCATGTTTTGAATTTGGTCACTATCGAATCAATTTCTGTACACAGTAATGTACAGTTTTTTTTTGGCTCAGCTGAAAGGTTGTATGCATTCTTTACGTCTAGATTGCCGCGTCTAAATACTCTTCAAAAAAAGATAATAAATCTCAATATGAAACATCAGTAAAAGTTCAGAAATGACTTTCTGATACAAGATGGGCAAGCCAAAAGCATGCAGTCGATGCAGTTGTTGGATCATTCTCTACTTTTCTAGCCACGCTAGAAGATATAAATTCAGGGGAATCAACATAACATAGAGGAAGTGTCAGAGCAGAAGCTGTGGGACTATCTGTTTTAATAACAAATATGTTTTTTTGTAACTATTTGCTATTTGTACAAAAGTTGGTTGATATTATCGTGTTATCAAACCACTTGTAGCTCAAGATTATCGACATTGCAATTGCAAAACGATTGATCGATGTTGAAAGAAATAAGTTTGTTGAAAAGAGAAGCTATCAAGCTTTTTAAAATTCTGAAAGTAGATGTCTAATAATCTATTAACGAAAATTGTTGCAAACTAGATGTTAAAAACACAATTTAAAGAAACTCAAATTTGCAAAATATTAAAGTATGGCAGGTAAACTTAGTAGAGATGAAAGGGCTGATGATCCAACTACTAGTTTTAAATCTGAAACGTACTTCACTATCTTGAATACACTACTAAAATAAGTAGATGATCGATTTAATGACTTTAGGGGCATAGCTATTTATTTCTATTGTATTGATCCATCAAAAATGTTGGAAGAAAATAAAGATTCTTGTCGAAGTTGATGCAAAATTTACATACACATTAACCTTGAAGAAGCAATCGTTGAGTATTATACCTTCAAAGATTTGTATACATCACAACGTCCATCACAACGTCCATCACTATCTACAACCAGTGAGCTACAACTTAAAGACTTACTACCATTCTTGTTTGAAAAATAAATGGCATCAGGTCTCCATAATTTGTCAATACTCTATACAAATTTACTTGAATCTTCCTGATAGCAATGATTGAAAATCATCAAAATATTTGCGCTCAGAAATGAAAAACGATCGTCTGTCTGGATTGGCAATAATTTCAAATGAACAGGAGAACTTTGACTTTGAATCAACGATAAATCGTTTCGCTTCACGTAGAAAGGAATTTAAATAAGGCTCAGGGCTCTATACAAATTCGCATAAACTAAGTTTCTTTCTTAGATTAAAAAAAAATACTATTGAAATAAATATACGTCACTATTTTGAAAACATATATCTATTTATATTTACTAAATTAGGAGGCTACTAATTATTATTTGTAGGGCTGCAGAAATTAATGATTAGTTTCTCGAGTGATCATTAAAAATGTTTAAAGATTAAATGACTTTTAACAATTAATTGACCCATCACTTTCAAATAGTTGGAAGTAAAAAAAATATATAAAAAATAGCGCCGGTTAAATAATGAATTTCCTGTAGATTACACGTACATTTTGGTTTTATTGATTGACGGGAACGTTCAAAATGTTGATAAAGTTTGCCTACTATCAAACCAAATGAAAAGCGTATTAAGCTAATGGCAGTAATGGCGTTTGACTTGGAGACAGAAATGACGACAGCTCTTCTGATGAATTACTGCATTACAAAATTGAGATGAAAGTTTTTGAATCCATTAATCCTGTACAATGGTCGAAAGTTAATGAACACCAATATCTGATAATGAAATTCCTTGCCAAGACCGTTTTGAGCACACCAGTTACATCAGTTCTAAGCTTGTTAACGGTTAACCGGCTAACCGGGTTAACCGGTTAACCGGTCCTCAAACCAGCACCGGTCATCTTTATTCAGGACCGTAAGACCGTGTAACCCAAAAAAAAAACAACAAAAAAACCTAGCGATAACGTAGTGAAAAAAACTAGTGAAAAAAACAACACAAGCAATAACGCGCCTCGCGCCTCTCGCTTTGTCACGGTGAGTAAAAGCGATACCAGGATCCAGCTGGTTAGTTGTCGAGCCACTGTGACTACGAGAGCTAACACAGTGCGCGTTTGATGTCAACAGTGGTCAAGGCCGAGGCTGTTTCTATTTATATTAATTATAGTCTGTTTCTTATAAAGACAAAGAAAGCTATAAACGCATATAACCCCGTGACCGACCTATCCGTATTTTCTGATCACCGGTTTATAGTCTGTTTCAGTTCAGGCATTCAAAAACTTATTGGCGCACACCGCTTAGTGAAGTACATGTACCTATATTACGAGAGGTATTTGAAAGACGTAGCAAAGATACCGGGCGATTAATCGGCCCACAAATTCGAGTTCGGTCTTTTTGTGACAGTTTTCCTGCTAGTCAAAGGTATTTGATTACCACATTAATAGCACGCCGAGTGCAGCTCAAACCCTATTTGAACAGAAAAAAACGGGGAGGGGGAACGTGTGCGTCGCAAAATTCAATTATTCTGGCGAGTTGACGATTGAAAAATAATGTTTTTTAAATAAATTCCATTTTATCATCGTTTACTCCGTAGCTTTATAATTTTATTATATTATTAATTTTAATACGCGAGTTGATCGGCATCACACACAAGAGAGGTAAACATGACGTCACAACGGACGGGGCGAGGCGTTGGTTTTTGAAACTAATGAAAAAACTCGCTAACTTTAACGAACGATTGAACCTGTCCTCTTATTTAGACCGGTGAACTATGTGTCCCCAAAATAAAATATAAAAAAGACAATTAACCATCACTGTTTAGTTAATTTTTTGGATTTAAAAAAATGCTTTGAATTGAGGGCAATGCGGAAAGAGCTGAACGCAAGCGGGAGAAGCGGGCTTTGATGCAATCAGACGATGCCAGGCGACAACATTCTCTTGTACTTGTTAGTTCTCAAATGGGTCTCAAAACATTAGGGATATAAGGACGAGCGGTTAACAGGTTAACCGGTCTTTTTTTTTAACGGTAAGTCAGTCCTCAAAAACTAGCGGTCTTATCAACCTTAATCAGTTCCATGTCAATGATTGTTCAGTTCTGCTGGTTATATTGTCAATTAGACCCGCTCATCACTTGAACCAAATAATGTCAACACAGTTTTGCGTAGTTGGTGAAAAGTTGATATATAAAGGAGACATTCCAGTGTTATTTAGATTTTCATCAAGAACGTTAAATAAGTGTTACTTATGACATCATAAATTACATTTTTTGGCTTTTAATTTTGGCGATTAATTAATCGTTAATTTTTCAAAAGTTAACAATTAAATTTAAATTAATTGTTTACAGCCATAGTATTTACCCAATGATCTGTTATTAGTAAAATTTTCGGCGCCCCCTGAAATTCTCCTGGCCCCCCCACACAGACAAAGCTAAATCCGCCACTTGTCTGGAATATATTTTTACATCTTTTATAACTAAATTCAAATGTTGTTTTAATTAAGCATTTATTTTCATGAGCTCAGAAAATGCAGGTTAATGATAAATATACATTGAAAGATGCACCTTCAAAAGTTAGCAGTCCAGTATGATACAATAAACTAAAATTCATTTACAATTATACTATTGACTAAAGATTATTCAGTCTGCCCTGTGCCACCCCTGATAAGAAAAATATCCATGTAATTAAATGTCATAGATGAATAATTGTTTTTTTTATTATCCTGTCTGATAAATCATGTTTGTTCTCAAGTCCAGAGGTCAATTTACAAGGACCTGGTGCTGCTGCTACAGGAAGAAAGATATTTGACTGACCGAGAGCTAAGGAGTAAGGTAATGATTAATTTTGTTATTATTTTAAAGAATAATTCAAACAGAGTAACATTGATTTAGAATTCTCAGGCAATTTGTTGAAATATGACCTTGACCTTGGGGGTGTGTTTATTGGTGATGTGAACCAGTAAAATGTAAATAGTTTAAATATAGATATCAATGACTGCAGGAGTAGAACTCGCTATACTATAATTGATGGAGATAAATCATATAAAAGTCACCCCCTTTAAGAATTCAATTTTTGACTGTCCATAGAAAACCTTGTCAGAATTGGACCTCAGGGATTTCAGGCATTAACGTTTGTTATATATTTAAAAAAAAAAAAAGAAGACATGTGTGATGTTTGTCCTAGTTCTCTCATTTGGGTTTTTAGAATTCTGTGAAATTAGAAAATAATCGTTAAAAAATTCTTAAAAGTAAATAACACTAGATGCAACCCGCAGCGTAGTATACACCACAGACTTGCTCATTGACAGTACACAGAAAGGGGTCGAGAACGGACACAAACTACATCACAAAGAAATCAGAACAATGCAAATGAACCTGGGATAGGGGGATGACCGCCGACGTATTGTTGGTCTCAAAACATGCGCACTGCGGTTAGCTACATCCCCCCCCCCACCCTGCACCATACTAGCTTGCCAATCATAAACTGATTGGCTGACCCTGACGAGGGACATTCATCAAGCTTATTTGCACTTGTCTCATGCTTGTTCTGGTAAATTATATAAATACATGGTGGATTGAAATTCTTCTTTGGAATCTGTTTGTTCATTAGAGTGTGTTTAGAAAAGTGGTTGCGGATAGTGCCAAAGTGACATCACATCAGTGTGATATAGTAATATAGTGGCTGTGAAATTTGTTTGGACATACCGATGTTGTCAACTGATGGCATCAGAAAGTCATTATGTGTGAAAGGCAAGTGAACTTTGCAATGGCCGTAATTGGAAGGATGGCTAAAGAGCAAATTTATAGACAAATGTTGACCGGGATTGTAACCTCCAGGAGAGGTATGAGGACGTTCTCGGAGGTAAAAGATGATACTGGCAGGAAGTATTTGGACATCACTATAATTTCTGCATGGCCACCATATACTCATAAAGTATTCATGTACTGAATATATTATTAAGGAGAATGTATGACTACTTTTCTGTCCTTGAGAACAACGGAAAGCACATCGCCGAAGTTAACCCAATGTTTAGAAACAAAGTTTACCGCCATGTTGCCAAGTCATGTTCGAAAAGAAAGGGGGACAAGAACGGGCACAAACATAAAAAAAGTTTAATAGCTCTTCTTTTACAGCCACATCTAATGAAACATAACGAACGTACACCGCCAATTGTGTTGTATTTTGAATATCTGTTGATTCATCAAGAGACAAACTGAATGTTACACAGTTCTTTAATTCATTCGCCATTTTCCCTTCAATATCAGCATTGATGTCTGAACTACGCCTCTCAGTGACATTGGAATTTGTGAAGATTTTAAATACCTCAGAATCATCACAATCATTAATAGAAGCTAGTATCATGAATACTTTAATTTTGGTTCTTAAGATGAAGAAGAAGAGCCTTATCTTATAACAAAGGGTACAAAAAAAGGAGATTTTTCTATCTTTTGTTTATTTTCAACAAATAATCCACCCCTGACAAGTCTGACTAATATATCTAATTAAAGAAATGTGTTTGTAAAAAAAAAAAAGATTGGATTTATGAAAAAAAAAATTGAAAATATTTTATTATCTAGGGAGAAGTTTCTTTGAATGGTGACGAACTTATTGAAGGTGGATGCAAAGGAGAAATGTCCAATGGTATTGGCTACACAGAGGTCCGTCAGTACAGATCCAATGCACATCTCCTACGCTTTTACTTTGTGACACGTTGCTATAACTACTACACTGAGAGTATTCTAAGTGATTTACAGAAAGAACCTTACCCTGATCTTGTCATCATTAATTCCTGCCTATGGGATATAACCAGGTAATCATTGAAAATTATTATAGGTCAGATTTAAAGAATAATTTAAAATTAAACAGAATTTTTGAATTATCATTTGCTTTTTGGTAGACGCTACGTAAAATTGTCATAAGACAGTTTGCACAAAGGTGCAAAAGTGCTAATTTAAAAGTTAACCGTATATACTCGCTCTAAAGCCAACCTTTGTTTTGGACAAAATCTAGGGGGAAACGTTGCTTGTATATTGAATATAAGGGGTGTGCCGGATCCGTTTTTTTCAACCGGATCCGGTTCCGGATTTTCTTATGTGAAATCCGCCGGATCCGGATTATTCCGGATTCCTGATTTTGGCTGTTTCTATTTATATTAATTTAGTCTGTGTCTCATAAACAAAAAGAAAGCTATAAAAGCATATGACCCCATGACCTATCAGCATTTTCTGATCACCGGTTTATAGTCTGTTTCAGGCATTCAAAAAACTTATCGCCGCTTGCCGCTTCGTGAAGTGCATGTACCTATATTACAATAGGTATTTGAAAGACGTAGCCCGTAGCAAAGATACCGGGTGTTTAATCGGCCCACAAATTTGAGTTCGGTCTTTTAGTGACAGTTTTCCTGCTAGTCAAAGGCATTTGATTATCACATTAATAGTACGGCGAGTGTGGCTCAAACCCTATTTGAACAGAAAAAACGGGGAGGGGAAACGTGTGCGCGCAAAATTCAATTATTCTGGCGAGTTGGCGATAGAAAAATGTTTTTTTAAAATAAATTCCATTTTATCATCATTGTTTACTCCGTAGCTTTATAATTTTATTATTAATTTTAAAGCGCGATTTGACTGAGCTGACCGGCATCACACACAAGAGGTAAACATGATGTCACAACGGACGGGCCGAGGCGTTGGTTTTTGAAACTAATGAAAAATGCCTCGCTAACTTTAACGAGCGATTGAACCGGTCCTCATATTTAGACCGGTGAACCACGAGTCCTCAAAATAAAATATTTAAAAAAGACAATTAACCATCACTGTTTGTCGGTCCTAAAAAACGAGCGGTTTTAACAACCTTAGTATAAACTCCACTTCAATTTCAAGCACTCAATGTGGCGAAATATTTTGTAACAGCTGAGCGCCGCGGGCCGCTACGTCGTACCGTCGTTTAAACCAAAGAGCGTTAGGTAACCAAGTGGTAACCGACCAGCCAATCAGAGATGCCGCAATGTCCCTAAAAGTATTCATAGATAGGCTAGGTCAGCACAGGCCTGCTGGCTTGACGCAATTTGATGGTCATCTGCCGTGCTCGGTAAGGGCAGTAGAGTTGCTTATTATTTCTGTTACAACGTCATTGGTGATTGCGGTTAAGATGACGTCACGAATAATAATTACTCATCCCTGCACTATCATGTATGGGATTGGGCCGATTGGCCACTATTAGCGGTGCTGACTCTAGCCTCTGGTATGTTCGGAGTATTAAACATTAAACAAGCTCAGCGCTAGAAAAATCGATTAATGTATCATGATCGTGTGGAATTCGGTAAAGAGAATTACTTTTATTTCTGATTATGATCCGGTGAGTCACAAAATCTGGCAAATTCCGAAATCCTGTATATTCCGGATTCCGGTTGTTCTGGATACATGTAATTCCGGCCGAACCGAATTTCACCGGTTAGTGCAAAATCCGGCGGAACGGGATTCCGGACCGGATTCCGGCACACCCCTATTGAATATTGGTGTTTTTACTGTATATTAGTGTTGTTATTGTAGATCATCAACTACCTTCTACAAGATTCTACTGCTCTACCAGAAGCTATAATATGTTTTTAAACTATTTACACTTACCTTATTTAATCATTTTATTTTTACTTTTATGAATGTTTTAATAACTTGTTTTACAAATTTTTGTTTTCAACATGAAATTTTTATATACGTGCTTTCACCACTTTTTGCCAAAGAAAAAAAATACCTGTAACTATTGCCTAACAAATAGCACAAAGACAAAGATATGTTGTACAAAGAAAACAATCATAATTACCGATTTAGCTTGTAGTTTTAAAAAAATGTTACCATTTTGTTAACACTTAACTATTATTTTTGGGGGGTTGGCTTACACACTTTTAATATTTTTCTCTTCCAAAAGACCTAGGGTCGGCTTATGAAAAACAGGCTATAGAAAGAGTATATACAGTATTTCTTTTGAATAATTGAGTACTAAAAAAATTATCAAATTTGTACAGGCAAGCACTATCTCTTGTGGATTCACTCTCCATAACTGTTAAACAACTGTTATTGATGTTAGTAGTTGCATCCTACGGGTTAGGGTTAGGGCAATAAAATTTTGAAAGGCTGTAATTTTTAATTCTATTTTCTTTTTTTTTTTTTGTCTTTAGATATGGCAGAGATGCCATAACTGATTATAAAGAAAATTTAGTGACACTGTTTTCAAGGTTTTCTGAGACTCTGCCTCCTGAGTGTCTTGTTGTCTGGAATACAACACTGCCAATCTCTAGTAGTGCAAAGGGTGGTTTCCTGGTACCAGAAATAGAATTCATGACTACAACGTTACGTCTTGACATCCTTGAGGCCAACTATTATGCTCAGGGGGTATGTTTCTAAAAGGGCTTCAATGTCCAAAACATAAACATTTAGAGTAACTTAGGAAGAAATGTTTTAAGTGTTAATTGTATCTAAGTCCTAGAGTACCCAAGTGTTACAGGAAGTTAACTCTTAAAGCCCCAGAAGGTTTTCAATAAACTTCCGCCTCAGTCCCGTAAGGATTTCCCGTATTACGATCAACCGGTTATGAAATTAAAAAATTTGCGTAAAATCCATTTATTATATTATTGTCATACTGACTTCATTTTTAAGGCTAAGAATGGTTATTTTACGCATCCAAAAGACCGTACTGAGTTTGAAACAATATTTACCTGTAGTTTAGTACTATTATTTTAGTAATAAAGTATAACGAAAACGTATCTTCGAAGAAAAAAAACGTTAAAACTACAAAAAAACCATCGCGAATCGAGCGATAACACTAGTGCCGGCAACGGCCGCCATTACCGGAAGTCGAATACATCGTTTTTCAAGCATTGAAGAGCTTTTACTTTCAGAGATCTCATTTCTAACGAGATTTGTATCTAGGGACGCATTACGACGCTTTAGGGATAGCGGGAAGAGACGCATTACGACGCTTTGCGACTTTAAGAGTTAATGTTACGATTAATGAACCCCTTTTTTAAAGAAGAAACCAAGTACTTTAAATTAACCTCTAATGAATAACAAGACAGAGAAACAGACAACACTGCCAGAAAGATGATAGCATGTAATGAGTAGAAAGGGGCCATCCATATATTATGCACGCCCGGGGAGTGGGGGAGGTCTTCAATTTACAGCATTGTGCGTATGGATGCATATAGGGGGAGGGGGGGATCTTGACTGAATGTGTACAAAGGCTCAACAAATTTATTTGCATAATCCTAAGCCTAGTGACTAGTGATGGAATGGACGATTTTTTGGAATCAAACGGAACAATGGGAATATCTGGATTTTTCCAAAGCATTGGGAATTGTAGACCTGCATTTCTGCCGACAATAGTCGGAATGCCAACAATAACAACAAGGACGGGAAATTTATTTTAAAAAAATATAAATAATCTGCGACGACTGCAAAAAATATATTAACAAATGTAACACTTTTTTTTTCAAAAATAACCTGCTTAACAACCCATAACAGCGCCAGAATAATCTCCATGATGATTTAATGTGACCTTTCTAGCGCGACTCGTCTGCCGACAATCAGTGTCGGAATTTTATGTTGGCCCCAGACTTCGATAACTGCCGACGTCGGCTTGCCGACAATGATTGTCGGCATTAATAAAATAATGCGAATACGAAAAGTGACGGACTGGCGCATATTCGTTTCAAGATGGATGCCTTTATGGTTATCGATCGTAAATCAGATCTTAAAGCGATCGAAAATGGATTAAGGAATAAGTTTCGATGGGACTGGCTCGAAGAAAAAGACAGTAATGGAGATTATCTATCAAAATATGTGCGAAAATTAAATAAACCCGGTGTAGTTGTTTGTGTTTACTGTGATTGTAGACTTGATTATAGCAAGAAAGGCAAATCCTTCATAAAAAGACACGCACAGTCTGTTGCGCACACATCAAAAAGAAATAGTATCATTAGTACTCAGGCGTTGCCAGCCATATTTAAAGCCACTGCAAGCCTAGAGAGGGGAGATTCTTCCACAAGTGTTAATTCTTCACATATACTACTTCACATTAACTTTTTTTGTGTTCATCTTTTAAATAATGATGCAGTATGGTGTCATTCCATGGTTCAACTAAATATACATTATTATTTTTCAGTATATAGCCCTATGACTTAGATCAGTCATTTTCATGTTTTCCCTTTATTTCTCTTTGTTTGATGTTAACAATGGAAGCATGATGTCATTTATTGATATAAGTTAATCTGCATTGTCTTTTCAGGATAGCTCTAAATTGGGTGTTTTAATCTGTTACTTCAAAAAAATTTCCGGGGGGAGGCATGCCCCGGACCCCCACTAGTGTTTCGCCCCTCCGGCGCGTGACCGCGCTACGCGCGGTGTGTCATCTCCATCAAAAAATAAAGTTCAGACAATCTGGTTAAGGCTTACATTCAGGTCTAGAATTGGCATCAGAGCTGAATAATTCGACCTGAATCCAATTCCAAAACGATTTTTAACTGATTAACTACCAGGTGCCACGTTAAAAATACTTTTTTTTTTACATTCATTTTCTTTATTTTGTTTTGAGAATTTAAATATCAGATTACGATAATTACCAGTATGAAGTTTAATTAAAACCACATGTTATCAGCAAAATGTAAACAATCTTTTTGCTGTACTATGTAATAGTCAATAAGGTAGCAGTGATAAATACTTTGCAAAGTAAAGCAAGGCCGATTTAATTTAAATTCAATCGTTAACTTTAAACAATTTAATGATTAACTCATTTGCTACTAAGCACAAAAACCAAAAACCCCCTGAAGTACTAAGCAAAGGGAGATTACTCTCAAGAACATGCACCCTCATGTTAAATAAAAATATTTTTAAACATCTAAATGAAAATTTAAAATAACAAAACATGCACAAAAAGAAAGAAAATTGGATGAGCTTTTAAAAAATGTATAGGTTGATGCACTTTTATTCACAAATATATTTTATATAAATCTGGAAAAGTTTTTTTTGAAAATTCACATCACTGTTTTTTGGCATCGACCTCCGTTTGTCACTTTTCATTGTTTTATTGTCCCATGAGATTTTCAGAAACATCTTATCCACTGGCAAATTAAATTTTGTAATTGGTTACTTGATTCTAATCATGATATTGATGTAGAGGAATTTATATATGTCCTCATTAGTAACCTCCTTCCACAAGGTGTCTTTCTGGCTGTTTGCTGCGGCTCCGCATATTGTTTGTTTCAGCATTTAACAACTCTATCATGGCAGAGTTCAAGAAAGGCTTGAAGTAGTCTATGGGATTGCTATCAATAGGGAAAAAATGATTTCACCTATTATTTCATTAAAATTATATAGCTTGTCTGTAAAACTGAGCAATTTGTGTGACCAAAATTCTGAGACAGTGACAGTGTCTCCATCACTCTCGTTAGCTTGATTCGGATCAGTTATTATTATTATTATTATTATCAGTATCACTATCAAAGTCTATTCTTCCTAATTGTTTGAATTATTAACTGCTGCATAATTAGACGTTGCAGCAGCAATTAAATAGTCAAGAAAATGAAAGGCCATTGCATAAAAATATTCAGAAACCACACGTTCAAATTTCACCAAATATAGTCCGACTTCTAAGCCACACAACTTTCGAACCGTAAATGATATAAACATTAGTTTTTTAAAAAACAAAATCAGTGAGGTTTCTACTTTTCAAAAAGCGGAGAGCTATTGAAGGCTATTAGCACGGTAACGATGCGTGAAGCATGAGCGTTGGTAGGCGTCATGTCGCATTCAGGCACATTAGTAGGGGGGGTGTTGGGCTGTCTATTTTGTTGAAAAATGCTGACAGGGTACCCGTCCAAATTTCGAACGGGTACCCGGGTTACCTGTTCAAAACATCGCATAATTTTCCCCGTCATACAGCTATACTATACAATCTAGCCACCTTCCATGCACCTTATTTCTAACAGTAACCACATGCCGGCGTCTAAAAGTGACGTCACATGATTTTTCCCGACTCATACACCCCCCCCCTTCCGGTATTGTCACAAAAACTTAGAACCCCCTTAGAACAAAGATTTGCAGCTGCCGCCCTCCCCCCCCTCCCCAAATAAAAGCCGTACTTCCTTTTTGAAAATAAGCATTTGTGAAATAACTTTATTGTCACTTAAGTTTGTATTTAATGTGAAGTTGAACTCTATTAACTCTTAATGTACCAAAGCGTGGTAATCCGCGGTTTACCGTTTTGTACCAAAGAGCTGTAATGCGCGACTCGATAGAACTCTCTTTAGAAACGAAATTACAGAAAATAAAAACTATTCAGTGCGGGATGAACGATGTTTTCGACTTCCGCCAATGGTGGCTGTTTCCCTCGCTAGTGTTATTGCTCGATTCGCGTTGTTTTTTGGAAGTTCTTACGTTTTTTTTTTCGAAGATGCGATTTTGCTATACTTTATTACTAAAATATTAGTAATAAACTACAGGTAAAAATAGTTTTAAACTCAAAACGGTCTTTCGGATACATAAAACAACCATTCTTTTTCTAAAAGATGACATCAGTATGACCATAATAATAAAAATGGATTTTAGGCAATTTTTTAAATTTCATAATCAGTTGATCGCAATTCAGGAAATTCTTACGGTACTGAGGCGGAAGTTTTCCGAAAACCTTATGGCACATTAAGAGTTAAATCGATACACGTGTAAATCCATGTAAATCGTCAATAAATAAATTGTAAGCATTCAAGTTTTTAAGTGGATATTTCATTTTAAGTTGCACGTTTTGATGTGACGTCACATTTCTAAAACACACACAACACCTTCCTCACAAATGTATGATCGCCTCCTCCGTAGGTGCAAAACGTCATTTATGGATGGCCTCTTACCCATCTTAGACTGTTAGTAACTAATTTATTGACTTTAAAAATTACAAATTTTGGTGTATTATTTTTTTAAAAAATGGAGGCACTCGTGGTAACGAACACGCAAAACACAATCGAATGGGGGGGGGGGAGAGAGGGGGTAGATAAACAACGTCTACAATCGGAAATCCTATGTTGGCATTTTCAAAGTAACTTTAATGTTAAAGCAGCGATGTTTTTATTAACAAAACCAAACACGGCCTCATTCATCACTGTGCCGTCCCACCCCACGGCGACGACTTACCCATTTGAAATTGTTGGGAACTGATTAATTTATTAACTTTAAATACTGACAAATACTGACAACCTTTGTACATCAGTTTTTCTAGGTCAGCACGTGTTAATTCACACAAGAAGCACAAGCGAATGCAAGGGGTGTGGGTTATATGAATGAAGGGAGGAGAGGGAGGTAGATAAACAACATTAACTTATTTCAATCGGCGTATTTCAAAGCGAAGTTACTGTTGCAGAATGGATTTTTTTTACTAACAAACAGCCGCTTCTCTAACTTTATTATTTTTGGCAGAGGACTTTTATTTTCCTTATCTATATGATTTTTTTAAAGCGCCAAAACCTTTTTGTGTTTCACGTTGAGAGAAAAAGATGTAGATCTATCAAAATACATTTCCCTTTGACAGATATTTCTCTTTAAATGTAATTTACTGCATTTATTTCAAACAAACATTTTCATTAAAAAAAAATAAAAAATAAAAATTAAAAAAGCCAAATGGGAGCCGAAGTTTGGCCTCCGTTAATATAGATATTGAAGTTACATTTTCACGGGTACCCGGGCGGAATTTTACTACCCAGGTAATCTGATGGCAACGGGTACACGGGTCCCGGGTACCCGTTGCCAACAGATTACCCAGGTAGTAAAATTCCGCCCGAGAACCCGTGAAAATGTAACTTCAATATCTATATAAACGGAGGCCAGTTGACAGGCCTAGAGGGGGGTATGTCGCATTCAGTCGCATTAGTAGCGAATGAGTTAATTTCATGAATTAATTAATTAATTTCGATTAAAGCCAAACAACTCAAGGGAACTAACAAAAACAGGTAATTGACATTTTTTTGTTTTATTGAGTTATTTTCAGTCTCAAAGACATGGGGGAGGGGGATAAATATTTTCTTAAATTTCAATCCAAAAATATTTTAATGATTAATCAAGAAATTAATAGATCATTTTCGCAGCCCTAATTTGAAGGTAGGTGCCCCGTTCCGATTTTTGTAAGTTTCTGTTAAAATCAATAATAAAACAGTTTAAAAATGATGAATTAACAATAAAAACTTTGTAGGCTTAACTTGCAGAAAATGTATTTATCTACAAAATGATATACTAACTATTAAAATGTGATAGGAATTAAAAAAACTTGAAGCTCAATTTCTACACATACATGCTAGTGGGAAAGGGCCCACATTTAATTCCGCCATAGCCTGCTTTTCCCTTTGGTTGCTAATCAGTTAAACAAACAGCAGTACAGGGCTAATAGCTGTAACACAGGACTGCACTGTGTAGGGGTTTGCATAATGTTTCTGACTCCCTAATATAGTTTCACTCTTTCATAACTAAGGTTGTTAAAATGTTAAGACCGTTAGTTTTTAAGGACCGGTTAACTGTTCTAAAAAGAGACAGTTTAACTGTTTGTTGTGTTAGCTATTTTTTCACCAGTACATAACGAATTCAGCTAATCTAGTCAGCCGCATCATCACGGCAGGTCTGTTGGTGATGGTGACATAGTCTTTTCTTCTCTGCACGCTGCCAGTTAACTTTAGTTGTTTTTAGTCTGAATGGGACTTGATGTTTGTTACACTGTATCTGAGTTAGTGTCATTCAAAGCAGTGATTCCCAGATTGAGTGATATTGTCTCTTGGAGGGCACTTGCATGACTTTCCTTACAAGCTACATTAATAAATAACCTACCCTGTGTAATCTACAACACAGCCCCTCATTGTCTCTGAACCCTTCTCTTCCAAACCATCTTCCTTGGCTTTAACCCTGTGGGTCCATCAGCTTACAATTGACTCAGAATTCCTTAGGTAACTTGATGCTAATTTGACTACCCAACAATGGTTTGGGAGATTGAGAGTGGGGGGGAGGGCAGGGGGGTATTAAGTGTCTGTAGTCTGTTATGTATCATAAATCTGGGGAGCCTTTTTTACAGTAAGCACCTTATGATTTAGGAAACACATATTGTAAAGCTTCAATAGCAAGTAAATAAACTTTTTGGTAAAATCCGATTGAATGTTCCCACTCAACATGGCCGCTATCTTTGTTGATATGCCGGGAACCAAAGAAATTGGAAAATTCAACAAATAAAATTCTAAAACTAAACCTAACCCTAAATTCAAAATTATGACTAAACCTAACCCAAACCCTAAATTAACAAATAAAAATTCTAAATCTAAACCTAAAAAATAAAGGAAGAGTACGCAGAATTAATTGCTATATAACCCATTTGGGAACGTATAATCGGATTCAACCAACTTTTCTAATCAATTCTCAACTTTTATATTAATTAAATATCTCAATACCTGGGCACAGTAATATATATGTCATAATGCCAGGAATCGGAATCGTATCGGGAATTGCAATAATTGGGTAAAATCGAGATTTTTAAAAATGTTGGTATCATCCCAGTGGCGAAGCTAAAGCTTTTGCAGCCCGGGGCGGATTTTAATATGCCGCCTTTTAGGGGCCGCCCATAAATGACTTCACACACCGTGGGAGGGGGAAAAGCACATATTACGTCATTCAAAACGCGCAACTTTAAATAAAAGTTCCAATTAAATATATGATTACCGACACTTTATTCAATGAAGTTTTACCTGGTTTCATGCGTGTTACGATATTAGAGTGCAGCCTTAAACTAAAAAGATATTTAAATGACCCAAAAAAATTATTTTAAACACGCTCATTTTCAACCGCTTTAATGGGGGGGGGGGGGTCTTTGTCACGTTACATTGAGTAAGGGGTCTAAGTTTTCGTTTCATGACGCCGTGTGACGAGGGGGCAGGGGGTGAAAAATCAGCCGAAATTATCTGACGTCATTTATATGATGGTTTTTATAAATTCATAAACTTGAATAAATAATTGCAATTGAAGCAAAATACATTGTAAAAGGTGATGAACAATTTTACCATTGCATGCCCTAGTTATGTTAGCAGTAATAAAAGAGGCCAGATAAGATGATTTACCTATAAGTTTTCGTTTCATGACGCCGTGTGACGAGGGGGCAGGGGGTGAAAAATCAGCCGAAATTACCTGACGTCATTTATATGATGGTTTTTATAAATTCATAAACTTGAATAAATAATTGCAATTGAAGCAAAATACATTGTAAAAGGTGATGAACAATTTTACCATTGCATGCCCTAGTTATGTAAGCAGTAATAAAAGAGGCCACATAAGGTGATTTACCTATAATTAAAACATTATAAGAATACAAGATAATTGTTTTGAAGGCCACAAGAAAGTTATAAGGGTACCCCCCTCCCCCCCTTCCCCCAAAGAAACAAGATATTTCAAATTTTGCCCCCCAAAAAACATTAACAGTTAATATGCTTTTACTTTTTATTTATAAATACAATGTATATGATTTTTTTTAATGAAAAAGAAATTTTATACATCAGTATGTAAACATATTTTTTTTATTATCTATGCATTTACTTTCTTACCTAATAAAAGTTTCATAGTAGACAAATCGTGTATTATGTTAAAAAATATAAATTATTTGTAATATCATTTTGCAAGGTTTTGTAGTCTTTAATCACTTATTGTGGAGCGAATATAATTTTTTATCAACTTCAGTTTGGAGAAGCACCTTTCACAACTAGATTCACTGATAGCAATTGTTGAAAAAATTCTTAGCAAAATTATAATGTTGGGTAAAGAATTTTCCAATCTACACTGTTCAATATATTTTAATAGATCAAAGGGCATTTCCTCCCCGTTTTTTAAACATAATGCCTCTTCTTGTAGTGTAGGTACAGCNAAAAATTCTTAGCAAAATTATAATGTTGGGTAAAGAATTTTCCAATCTATACTGTTCAATATATTTTAATAGATCAAAGGGCATTTCCTCCCCGTTTTTTAAACATAATGCCTCTTCTTGTAGTGTAGGTACAGCCAGGGCTGGTCTTGGGCTCCTGCAACCTATGCAGTCGCAGAGGGCCCCGCGCTTTCATAGGCCCCACCTATATTAATGTTCACTTATTATTCTTATTACTACCTTATCCCTCTCCAAACTGGGGCACATGCAATCCTTTTCGCATACTAAGCTACATAGGTCCCCGTAATAGCTAAGACAGGCCCCATGTACTGTCATAAAAACCTGGATCCTTTCTCTTTCAATCTCGAACAATTCTTTATGAATGGAAATAAAGAAATTTATTTGATGTCCAAATTCTTCATTTAGTAGGCTAGATGGTATTATACACGAATATTTTCTTGCAAGGACATATAACTCATTATCTATGGATAAAAACATTTCTCGTTGTACTTCTTGCTCTAGAGATAGAAACACGTCTTCTGAATTTTCCCAACTCATATTTTTCTCCTTCTAACTTGTTGTTCACTGAATACCCCCAACTCTCTATAATAGCGTTCTGTATTAGCAAAAATCTCTGCTCCATGAAATGGGTTTGCAGTTTGCATTAATTTAAAAAAGACGGGTTCCCATAAATTAAAATATCATAGAAAAGAAAAAGATTGCATTGAACTGAATAAAATTCCAGCATCTGATCTCGTTTTAATAGTTACTTCATTTTTCAATTTTTCCAAGACGCTTGAAATTTTTAGGTATGTACTTTTCGGAATTATTTGTGCTATTGTGGTGTTTATTAACGGAAAAATTAATAACCATTCATAATAACGAATAACCTTATTTTAATGAAAAACACAAGCTATGTGTGCTACTTTAATGCAATAAAAACAAAGTAAATTAAATTTTTGATAAGTTATCTTACAAGAATTTTATGATACCTGAAACAGTAATATAATCTAGTACTTGTAAGTTAAACACAATATTTGAACCACCATGTCATGTAGGTACTTGTAAACGCATCATTCTGAGAATGTCGAAATTACGCGCTAAAATTGTCGTGATATTAATGGTACATATTTTTGGACCAGCGGTGATGTGTTGCTGTTTTTTTTTGTGCAGTTTTCTTATAAAAGCGCCATCTGTGATGTATACCGCTTAATTTTCCAAACAAATCGTTACCTTTTTTTGAGCGATTTTAAATTTTTTAACGGTTTTGCGTTAGTTATAACAACCACTATGTAATAAAACAAATGTTGCACGAATCCGTTAATTAAAACTCAAAATTAAGATTCTTTTTATTTCACCATGGTTTTCCCCTTTTAAAAGAAAAGGGGAAGTTTTCGGAAATGTCTTTAATTTTTAAATGCCCACAAACGCCGTCCTTTGAATGAGTGCCGCCCGATGGGGACCTCCCCACCGCCCCCTATAGCTATGCCACTGTATCATCCCATCACTACTAGTAATGTAAACTGCTCAGACTGCAAACAGCGTTTGAGACCAACTGAGACTGCAATAACGTTTTATATATAATGGAATGCAAACAAAATTCTGAACTTTTATTTTCTTGGAAGTAATCAATATTTGATTCAGACCCAACGGTCACAAATATATCAGTCTGATTTATATTTCCATTTCTTGAAATTAGTAGGAGTTTCTCTTTCGCCCAACCGTGCCTCGGCTGTTAATTATACATAACGAGACAGCGATTCACTGCTTACACTGTTCTATTTTATCAGGTTTTTTTGGCTGTCCATGAATGACATCATGCAATTTTAGATCATCCCTCCAAAATAACGTTACAAAGATTTGATTCCCCCCTCTCTAAAAGCTATTTGAATCACAATTTCGGCCTATGAGCGGGTCGTAGGTGATTTCTGCATAGACATTGAATATCGGTGTTGTTATTTTAGACTTAAGTAGATCATCAAGGTCCTTGTCTGCATTCTACATGATTCGACTGCTTTACCAGAAGCTATAATATATTATTAAATATTATTACCTTATTTAATCATATTTATTTTTTAAAAAATGTTTTATTAAAAACTGTTTATTTAACAAATTTTTTAATCAACAAATTTTAATGAAACCTGTTTTCACCACTGTTTAACAGAGAATTTAAAAAAAATATCAGTAACTCTTGCTTAACAAAGAGCACAAAGAAAAAGATTTGCAATACAAAGCTAATAATCATAATGACCGATTTAGCTTGTAGTTTAAAAAATAGTGTACCAGTACCATTTTGTTTAAGCTGTCCTATAATTTTTTGGGGGTCTTCTTGCGAACGGGTTATATACTTTTAATACTTTTCTCTTCCAAAAGAGGGGGGGGGTTGCTTATGAACGAATGGACTATAGAACGTTTATATTCGGTAACATGTTTCAAATTACTTTTTTGTCATTGAAATATGTTTTTTGTGTAAGTTGCACTCTAACGTTGTAACACGTGAAGCCATTGAAAATATAATTACCTTTTGTTTGATTAATCATGAAAAAATTTAATTAATAAATCGATGAATTTCGATTAAATATAAGGCATATATAGATAAGGTATAACATATATTAGTGACATTTTTGTTTTTTTCTGTGGTGTATTATAGTATAGATAGGGCTGTTAATATTGTTGAAAAAAGCTGCCCTGGTACCAGTCCAAAAATTGAACGGGTACCCAGGTTACCAGTTTTTTGTCACCATGCCCGCAAGTAGCATTATACTTCTTTGTTTATTTTAGATGCAATGAATCGGGGACGTAAAAATGTGGCAAGCGCGCTCGACTGGCAATCCGATGGTCACGAGTTTGAAGCCATGGGATTTGTTCCCGGGGCCTAGGGCATCCCCGAGTGCCACCCAGATCCAAATGGGTGAAAAGCGGCAGGGTAATGCGTGGAACCCTTAGCCGTGGCATGTGAACGCTGCATCACTTGCCAAAAAAACAACTGCTGCCTTGCAGATGGTCTTGGCTGACCAAAGGCTATGGAAGAAAATCCAGAAAATACAGCAGGCTGAAGTCGGAGACCACGGGCCATTTGGCGCAAAACTTGTGGCACGCAAAACTCAATATTCAGAACGAAGAAGAAGAAGAAGAAGAAATACTACCATAGTACAGTGGCATTAAAAACAATGAGCACCTGTGAGCCAAATTGATTTTTGGGGAGGGGCGCCAAACAAAGTCTTATAAAGAAAAAAAGGTGGTAATCAAATGTTGGCAAGGCGCGTTATTTCTAGTTTATAGCTGACAACTGTGCAAGTATCCAAACATTCCGGGAGTTGCCTCTACTGAGTGGACCCAGCCCCCAGCATTTAATTTTTTTTATTACAGTGAAGATCATTCAATGACAAAAATATATTTTTTTTAAAAGTGTAAGTATGGTGGGGATAAGAGTGGGGACAAGTGTGAGTGGGGGGGGGATTAGGTTGTTCTAGCCGGACACTGTTGCTTCCACAGCTGGGCCTCTCGGTGAGGCCATGCCCATCCCTCCTGTTTTCGGTGAGGGTTCCAGTGCTTCTGAATGGTGTTTTTTGCTGGGGTTAGTTGGTTTCAGGTCACAGCCACTTCCGAAACCTTACTTGTCTATTGGGCCTAAGTAGAGGCCATCCCTTCCGAGAGCTTCCTTTTTAAATATTTGTATCTCATCCGCAACAATCCATGACTTAACTTTAGAGTTTACACAAAAATGTTGTAAATTAAGATTGTAGCACTGACATGTGATTTTTCTATAACTTAAAAAACATAACTAATTATTTATTTATTAATAAATTGAATGAAAAAAATACTAGGAATATTTTCTTAAATTTTAATGGATCAAATTAATTTTAATCGATATAAATTTTAATGATTAATTAATTGTTAATTTCCGCAGCCCTAGTATATAATAATTTACCTGAAGTTTTTTTTAATGATACAATTTTAAAGTTTATTTCTTGTAGACTACATTACATAAAAATATTTTGAAAGCAGGTCATTTATAATAAAAGCTCTTTTAAAAGGTTAGAATTTTAGAGTGATGTATTTTTATAATGAAATAGTTACAGTTACAGCCATTAATATTAAGTGCCAAATTATTTTATTTTTTAATTCCCCAGGTAGCAACCAGTTATGGCTTTGATATTCTTGATCTCCACTTCTACCTGAGGCATCAACTTCATCGACGAGTCAGGGATGGCATTCACTGGGACATGGTAGCTCACCGACAGATTACTAATATCATCCTCACACACGTGTGTGAGTCCTGGAATATTCCTATCCCAAAAAGACCTCACACTTTTGGGAGCTACGGCTCAAGTCATGCACGTAATGGGTACTATCAGCGTATGGAGAAGCCCCAGGAACAGACAACTGGCGGCTTGCCTCAGTTTGGCAATAACTTCAGTCAGAGAATGTTTAGTGTGGTGGCTAATAATTTGTTTCCAGGATGCACGCTTTCACAAGAGAGTAGCCAGGGATTTCCCTACAATCATAGCCAAGATTACAACTGGATGCCTTATCAAGAAAGTTCCTACAATGGTGTGGCAGAAAGAGAGCGTTCGCGCTTTAACCCCTACCGACGTCAAAGATATTGATCATCAGGGAAAGTAACTAAGATTGCAATATGACAAGTAAATTAAATAAATCATTGCAAATACAGTTTTAATTCATCTACTTTCACTTTTAGACGACCACTTCATATGACATAAGAGATTTAACTGCATAATACATTATAGAAAATGTTAAATCATAAGTATTTTAAAAACAAATTTAAAAAATATAATTATTGTATTATGATAAGTTCATGTCATTGAAATTCAGTATTTGATAGAAAATATAATTTTAGTAGATACTCTACAATGCTAAGTAATTTTATAGCAAAATTTTTATGCTAACGAGAGGGGGTGAATTTAAATTTAGGAGTCTTAGATTAAAATCTTAGATTTTTTTATGAACTACTTGACAGTTGTCTCCCTTTGGTCCTATTTTAATAGTTAAGATGTTATGTAGAAACAAACATTGAGCAGTTGTTCATGCACTCTTTTTGCACCTGAGCAATTAACTGTAAATGGGGGCTGTCTTTTTGCTTTAAATTTGAAAATCTTTTTTATTATAATAGTTTTATTTAGGTTTTCTTTTTATAGTTAAAAATCTCACAGTCTATGCAAAAGTCCTACAATCTGAAATATAATATTTTAAAACAATGATCAGTATTAAAATAAATGCATTTAAGATTGGACATGTATTACAATTTTTATCATTGTGCAGAGTCAACTGCGTTTAATTATTCTTGAAAGAAAACGGTACTCTGATATTAATTGTAAATTTTTCTTTTCATTTTATTAATATTTTTCTTCCCAAAATTTCATTACTATGCAATAAGCAATTTTTTCCTTTTCACTTCATAACAATTAGTTTAACTAGTGAATTTTAAATTTCAGAAAGAAGTATTTTTCAGATTATGTTTTTAGTTGCTTACCTGTTTGCTACTTCAGAAAAGTTTTTTCTCATTTGAAAAAAAAAATTAATTAATTTATGGAATTTAAAGATATTTTAATTTCAACACCCTGAGTTTACTACTAACAATTAAACGTTAAAAAAATGTATTAAAATAAAACTCTTTATCCCTCATGAGATACAATGAGTCATTGGAAAGAACTTTTCTTTTTATAATTAGAGCTATGCCTGTATATAAGTACAGTCAGACATAGCTAGTCGAACTTACCTAAGTCAAATCCTCCCTACATGGAATTAACTGTTAGGTCCCAGCCAAATTCCATTAGACTAATGTATTATAGATCACCTTAACTCGAAGATTTTGAGGCTTCCAGCCTCCCTTAGTCAAATTATCCAAAGCGTTTGGGTTATTATTCTGGGGCGAGATTCAAGACCATGTGTTCCGTAGATCAATGTAAACGTCTATTTTGAGACCAAAAAAGACCTAGACAAGAAAAACGAGTGGCTGGAAGAAAAGTAACAAATTGCGACCCTTTGCTGCATACTTGGACTCCTTTTAAAAAGAAAAATCTAACTCCTCCCATCCTACTGTGGAGGGAGTAAAGTGGAGGGGGGGCTTTCTCGGTGGTCTAAGCCTAGTTGGCTTCCTTTTATATGAACCGTCAAGCCTTCTCGCCGTGATGGCTGTTCCCCCTCTCAATATCAACATTATCCTTAATTAATCTGCTCTTATCACAACATTTTCCCTAAATCAAAAACTCTGTAAGTCAATTTTTTTTTCGGGTCCCATTTAGTTTACTTAGACAAGTCTGACTGTAATTATTTTGTATATATCTTAAGTTTCATTTCTGTTTTTAGATGTTTTTGCTACCTACATGGCATTTAAAATGGTGCCTTACAAGTATAATAAACATTTTTTTGATGTTTGGCCAAAACATTCCACTTTTTAATATTTTAATTCTTTTACAAATACTGGATGTATATATATTATATTTTACATTAATGCCATCTTTAATATTAATTTCTCATGATTAAAATAGTTTGTAAAAATAAATTTTTGAATAAAAGCAGAAGTTTGATTTTGGTGGTATAAAATCTTCCATGTTGTGAATTTTAAACTATTTGAACTTTTAAGTTATTCAAGAATTAGATATCAATAGTTGATTTATAAAGCAGAATGCTTTTAAGTGTTTCTAATTTAAAATATTAAATTTTGATTATTGAAATTGAATTCAATCACTTTTTATTATCTTAATTAACAAAATTGTTAGTAAATTTACAAATTATGCTTTGTGGCTGATAACTTACACATACAAACACAAACTTTGAAATAATATAGTTTTAAAAACTTATTAAAGTTGCTATGCATTGTGTATCTTCTGACAGGATATTAGAATTAAATAAATATTATAGGTCTTACTACAATTTTGTTGTTCTAAGATATATATAAATATATATATATATATATGTTACATGCAATGTGTGAATGTACTGTTCACGCAGTACATATACTAAAATTGGAACGATACAGAGAAGATTAGCATGGCCCCTGCGCAAGGATGACACGCAAATTCGTGAAGCGTTCCATATTTTTTAGGGGCCACGGTGGTCTAAGTAGTAGCGCTTTAGACTGCTGAACGGTGGGAAGAACTCTAGTCACGAGTTCAAACCACGTTACTGGCAAGGCCCACGGGGCATTGTGCTAGCCACACAATCCCCTGCTCGTTAGTGGTGGCTTAATAACTTGTGAACGCTACTTCACTTGCCCTAGAGTCCGTCATGGACTGAAAAGGGGTTATTATTATTATTATTATTATAATGTGTGAATGCCTAGGCATTGTATGATGGTTTCAGATAAAGTATGAAATGATTGCTATTTCAAATATTGCCTAGGCATTCTATAAAATCCAGAGTTGTCGTCCGGCAAAGTATGTAATTGGTCTACCCCTGCAATTTTACCAGTCACTGATGTTGGCGGTGGGGCTATGATCCCTGTTTGAGGATGGTGATGTGTGTGTTGAAAGCTATTGTAAGACAGCATTTAGCCGGTACGAGGTTCCACTACCACATCACAGGGAATATTGCCAAAATTTTCTCAAGAGGTCAGTGCATATCATCCGGCTGAGATTCCACAGACATTCTCCCGTAATATTTCCCCTTGGATTGCTGTGTCACCATGTCGGAAGAGAATGTAGTGCTAGGACAGGAATCACTCCATGTAATGATGGCTCTACGGTGAGCTATCTAAAGTAAGAGCGAATGCTGCTAAAAACCAAAACGTTCAAGCCATCTTTGGGCATTACCCTAAAGACACTGACGACAACGAAGTAGAATGTTATGGGATTAGCATTTTTTGCATTGTTTGTTTCAACATTGAGAAAGCTATCAAAAATAAAATTGAATCCAAATTGAACCTCAAAATGCATGGCAAAAGAATACTTCAATCTCAGCCCTGCTGTCGTTGTTTGAACATCATTTGCTAACATGCCCAGGCCGAGCAGATCAGACCAATGGTGGGGTCTAAACTGAAGCGACCAGAGTTTAGTGACCCAAATGCGCACTGAGCATTGCCCAACCAACTCTTATTTTAACCGGCTAGACCACAACAGGGACTCGAACTGCTGTCATTGCAGCCAAGCCTCTGAGATGGTCACAAACCTGCTGTTGTCATGTCCGGAGCTAGATATAGCCAGGGAGGTACGGGAGGCAAAAGAGTCTCACGTGAAGACAATGTTGTATGGCACTGCTCAGCAGATGGAGTAGGTTGCCCAAGTATTAGCCAAGGCCTGAAGAGATTAGATCTCGGGTCACAAGAATATGTGTTAAGTTTAGTAAGCGCAAGTAAGGATGTTTCTCAATCATTTGCCCCTTGATCTCCCTACCCCAGCCTCTCGTTACCTCTCTCATCTAGTCATCTTGCTTCCCTTTCCTCAAAGTCACATGAACAGTTTTAAATTGTTAATTCAATCTCATAATTATTCCTCTGTCTTGATTTCAATCATGTCAACACTTCTCTTGAACCTTTAAATACTTGTGTAAAAGTAACTTTTTGTCATATCTAATGTGTGATTTCAAAAACATTTCTGAGAATTAGTGTGTGGGATTTTTTTTCAGGCTACAAATTAATTTGTGAGTGTATATTTTCAGTAGAGACACTTCCACATAATCATCTGTACCTGTACACAAAATCTAAATCCAAATGACACTCGCTCCCCCCATAGTTTGTACTTGTACGTAATAAATGGATGGCCTCTAAGGTACTGGTATAATAATGAACAATATGTCAAATAATTTTGAGTACCATACAGAAATTTTAATACACAAAAACATTAAATAAAAAAAAAAGCTCTTAAATTTAAATGCTACAAATGCTTTATTTTTAAGTTATTGCACCCATATGGAAATATTTTTATAATAGCAATAGCAGGAGTGTGAAAGAGTGATACCACTGCTAAGAAATGCATACAAAAATACACAAAAAACTTCTGAGAAATATAAAATAATAATTACGTTTGTTTAAATTAAAGTTGGCAGAAAATGTGTACCTTTAACAGCTTAAAAAAAAGATACACGCTCAACACACACACATTATTTTCAAAGGCAAACTTACTTTTAATCTTTCAAGTTATTTTTACACTACAAAAATTGTATGTAAGAGTGCTAGTACTTGTTTGAATCTCAATTATGTCTATTCTCTCATCAAGCCCCATGTAAAATTTATCTTCAAGGTAGATACATAACAAATGCTTAGGTTAAATAAAACACATAATTACATCAGTAATAAGTAGGAAGATAAAATGGAGTATCTTTTACAATACAAATTTCAAGGCTAGCAGAATTAAATCTCATGGTATTTGTCAAACAAGGATAACTTAATGACAAAAATGTATTTAAATTATGGCAGTGTTTCATTATTTGGTGAATGGGCTGCTTTCACTTTCACAGGTTGGTCACATTTTAAGTTGAGTTAAGCTATACTATAAATTATTAATTTAAAATTTTTTAAATTTAATGAGCATGGACATGCTAGTTTGGAATGTCAAATTGGCTCAGTGATGATATTTTACTGAAAAAAAAAATTGTTTCACAATTATGTGTGGAGGGGGGGGGAGGGGTCCAAATAACAGTGTAACAAGACTCCCAACATTCAACTACATCACCAATTACCATTGAAAAATATTTCTTAATACTTAAATACTTGAATAAATAGTATAATGCTTTTTGTCCATGCTTGGGCTAGTCCATTGGGCTCAATGATTTACTCAAGTTATTAATATCACTTAGAATTTCAAAAGTATAAAATCAAAACATTTGAATTTCACCTTATTCCCTCTTAATTTTAAAACAGTATTATAATATTGCTACAATAATTTTATTTGGTTTGTTCAACACAGACTTAAAAAATTTTGAAAGGTGAAAATAAGTTTTTAAAATTTTGGCAGCCAATTTTTATATTTTACCTTTGTAGCTAGACTTGAATATTTTATCCACAGCGCGGAGCTGAGGACCTAATAAACTGCTTACAAAGATACAGGTAGGTCTTAATCTTTCACCAGAAAACAGGACAAAGAGCCATTTCATATAAATGCTACAGGTTATATAATTTCAATTAAAATTGTATAATTTATGAAAGCAAATACAGGCTGTTCAATTGCTTGCAAACACAAAAATCATTGCGTACCAAATCAGGATTTTGATCACAGTTTTTAATAAAATGACACTGATAATAGTATAATAATAGAAAATAAATTTTTAAAATACCATTGAGGCACAACAGCCAATGAATAAAGCAGTTTCATCCATTAAAAAAAAATGTAGCAAATCTGCTCTGAACATTTTGTGTCTCAAGTGGTCTGTTTTTATTTGACTGATACATAATCTAAACACACAGACTGCCGCAGATTCTTGTGACTACTGTCAGTGACTTATGGAAGCTATTTGATCTTGCACTTCATCCAAGTAGTTTAAACTTTGAAAAAAGAAAATCAGTACAAAATATGCATAAATAAAACATATAATTAGAAAAAGAATAAATTAGGGGCCGTCCATTAATGACATTGCATGATTTTTACCCCCTCCCCCTTCACCACAAAAATGTAGACCCTCCCTTCCAATTAATGTCACAAAGCTGCGACACCCCTCCCCTAAAAGCAGTATTTTTAATTTGAAAATGTTTCAAATCACTTTATTGTCATTTTAGCATGTGAAGACCTCAAGGAGAGAAAATGCCAGGTGACATTAAACATTTTTTTTAGTTATCCCCTGTATCTGATAGTGGATCAAAAGTAGAATGCTCTGAATAAGGTATTATTAAAAAAATATGTATATGATGTTACTAAAAATTTGAATCTATTTAGCTGATTTAGGATGAATATGTATAATTTTGAACTTTAAAACTTGAATATCTCAAAACTACAAAACCACTTGCCGCTTCTTTCCTAGATCTCTTCATGTATTTAGTGTAGGGCTGCACTCTAATATCGTAAAAAGTGTGAATCCATGTAAAACTTCATAAAATAAATAGTAAGAAATAAAAAATTTAAGTGGAACTTAAAAAATTTAAAATAGCATGTTTTGATGTTAGGTCACAATTCTTAACCCCCCCCTCTCACGCCCTCATCACAAATGTGGGGACCTCCCTTCCCCCAGGTGGGTGATGTCATTTATAGATGGTCCCTAAAATAATTTAACAGAAAACACAATTAAAATTTTTAATACAATTCAATTATGAAATACAGTTATATAAAAAAATATATCCTAAAACTAAAAACAATATTTCTTTGTCTGCCATTTGGCTTTTAAGTTTAAAAAACTAAAACAAATACCTTCGAGCTATGGCTGAGTGTCTGAAATAGAAATCAGAAATAATAAGAATGATAAAGAAATCATAATAAAATTATAAAAATATAAACAAATTTATTATGAATTATGAAACATAATCATAAATAACACTATTGGAAAATAAATGACCTATATTAGTTACTTGCCTGCAACTAGTAATAAAAAGCGAACTTAATATTTTATCCTATCTTATCTGTTACAGACGCTCCTTCTATAAAGAAGATTATTGCTGCCTACGCTTATCTATGGTTTGTGTTATTTGTCCTGCATTCTTATTAGAGTTTTAAATGATGATAAAGTGTTGGCTTTCCTAGTTTCTTTAGGCAACCCCATTCCACACCCAAATTCTGGACGGGAAGAAAGAAAACTTGTATGTGTTTGTTCTTGCATACGGAATAAGAAAGATGTTTTTATCCATAGGTCTATCTGAGGGTTGTATTAAGTTATCTTTGTGTTTTATTTCTAAATTATAATTAGTTGCTTTATTACTACTTTACTCTTGATTCTTCTATCCTCTAGTGTTTCAATGTTTAACTAATGGAGTTACTCTTGTCAGTTTTGAATATTTTCCAGTAATGAATCTGGCAGCTCTTTTTTGTCTTTGTTCTAGTTTATCAATGTTTTCTTTGGTGGTTGGGTCCCATACAGAAGATGCATATTCTAGTATAGGTCTCACCAGGGTGAGGTAGCATTTTCGTTATATATCTTTATTACATTTGTAAAAGTTTAATTTTTATAGAACCTTAGCTTTGTTTGATATTTTATTTCATCAACATGGGGATCCATGATAGTTTCTCATTTATTATGACTCCTAAGTATTTTGCATCTTTAGTTTGGGTTAGCTCTTTTCCATTAATGAAATATTTTGAATTTATTTGTTTCTTTATCTTTGTTAATCTCTGTCTTAACACTTTTCTGGGTTGAAAGACATACTCCAGTTAGTTTCCAATTTTATTAATTCATCTAAGTCTTTTTGTAAAATTTTGCTATCTTGTTCTGATTTAATTGTTGTATAGATTAAATAATCAGCAAATAACCTAACTTTTGTTCCTGTTGATATGTTGGGTAAATCATTAATATAAATTAAAAATAGTAAGGGACCTAGCACAGTTCCTTGTGGAACTCCTGAGTTAACCTTTATTGGTGTAGATTTAGATCCATTAATTATTACAGTTTGCTCCCTACCCAATAGGAAATCTTGGATCCAATGATGTAAGGGACCTGAGATTCCAAAGTATTTAAGTTTTTTAAGTAAACTAAGGTGGTGAACTTTGTCAAATGCTTTTGAAAAGTCTAGTATTGTATCTATTTGATCATTAATGTCTAAGCCTTTTGATAGTTCATCTATTACAGCTATTAATATTTATTTAATTGATTTGTGTATTTATTAAAATTGTTTTGTAAGTAAATCACATTTTAAGAAATTAACTAAAAATTTTAAAGTTATTTTGCTTGGCTTCTCAACAGCTTCATATTTTAAAAAATTTGTTGTCAACAAAATCACTCACTGAAATTCAAGCTGTGAGCGAAGTAAATCCATTTTCCTCATTGTCTGAAAATATAAAGACATGAATTAACACTATTTCAAAAACAAAAATTTTCCTATAACTTTAAATTTGTAAATAAAGCAAAAATTTCAGTGGCAGAAGTGTCTCATCTTAGCTGGACCAAAAACACTAAAACTTTTATCTGTTCCATTTGTTTAAGCAGAGGCCCTCAAACTTTTTAAAGAGATGGTCATTGCAATTTTCCTTAGGGGCCTTCCATAAAGTATTTCATTCTATTTTTGACCATTTCTACCCCCCCCCCCACTACGCCCTATCACAAATTTCTGACTCCCTTCCTCCCTAAAGTATGTCACTCTTTCGATCGAAATTGTTTAATGTTAATTTAAAATACCATGACATCACACATGGCCGGACCCCTGTCACACTTTCTTACATGCCCCCCCTCCCCGAGCATGACATAATTTATGGACTATGGACGGCCCTTTAGATACTTTTAGAAGCTTGATTATAGGTTGAGTAGTATGCAAAAAAAAAATTGAAATCATTTGCACTCTGGCCATTACTGTCATTTCCTTCTCTTCCCTATTGATAGCGTCACATTCAGCTGAGGGTGACAGTGAGGATTTGTTGTCTTCCTCAATATTTAAATGTTGTGCTGAACTCCAGCAACATTATAGATCTCTTTATTTTAAGTCAATCAACTTTACTACTTGGAGTACCTGTGTGGTGTTTTACTACTTGGTGTTCCTGTGTGGTGTTTTACTACTTGGTGTACCTGTGTGGTGTTTTACTACTTGGAGTACCTGTGTGGTGTTTTACTACTAGGTGTAACTGTGTGGTGTTTTACTACTAGGTGTACCTGCGTGGTGTTTTACAACTTGGAGTACCTGTGTGGTGTTTTACTACTTGGAGTACCTGTGTGGTGTTTTACTACTTTGAGTACCTGTGTGGTGTTTTACTACTAGGTGTACCTGCATGGTGTTTTACAACTTGGAGTACCTATGTGGTGTTTTACAACTTGGAGTACCTGTGTGGTGTTTTACTACTAGGTGTACCTGCGTGGTGTTTTACTACTTGGAGTACCTATGTGGTGTTTTACTACTTGGAGTACCTGTGTGGTGTTTTACAACTTGGAGTACCTGTAGGGTGTTTTAATACTTGGAGTACCTGTGTGGTGTTTTATTACTTGGAGTAGCTGTGTGGTGTTTTGGTTTCTATATCCTGTCCATTGCTATAGTTTGAGAAATGTTGGTTTAAAGAAACTAATCCTACAGAGTGATATATCAATGTGATACTCTTATTTTATCCAAGTCCATGCTTGTATATAGTCCATCCTTGAATATTTCTTTATTGACAAATAAGACATAAAACCTATTAAAATTATAGTTGATACAAATAATAAAGTAAGAAGCATAGCTTAATACTTCCACCTTGAAAAAATATATCTACAACATTTTATTTTATTAGGATTCACAGATTTATGCTTCAATCTACTTAACGTTAATTTAATGTTTATAATACTTTTATTTGTGATAAATAGAAGATATGATTATAGCTAATTAAACAAGAGAAGTCGTTTCCTTGTCTGTGGAATTGGTTTTCTGATACATTTTTTTAATGAATGTTATATGTTATATGTTTTCATTCAACTATTCAATTAAGGTTGTCACGGTTGGATACTGTGGATGTTATGGTGTGAGAATCGCTGATCTTGTGCACTTGTAAATAATTGTGGGAATTTTGGTCATTCGTGAATTCATAAAGGCAGAGGGGCTATAAATAGTGTGGTGTGGGGTGACAGAGGGGCTATAAATAGTGTGGTGTGGGGTGACAGAGGGGCTATAAATAGTGTGGTGTGGGGTGACAGAGGGGGCTATAAATAGTGTGGTGTGGGGTGACAGAGGGGGCTATAAATAGTGTGGTGTGGGGTAACAGAGGGGCTATAAATAGTGTGGTGTGGGTAGGGCTGTCAATTTTTTGAAAAATGCTGCCCGGGTACCCGTCCAAATTTCGAACGGGTACCCGGGTTACCCGTTCAAAACATCGCTTAATTTTCACCGCCATACAGCAATACTATGCAATCTAGCCACCTTCCATGCCACTTATTTCTCAGTAACCACACGGCCGACGTCTAAAAGTGACGTCACATGATTTTGGCTGATTTATACCCCCCTCCCCGCCATTGTCACAAAAACTTAGAACCTCCTTAGAACAAAGATTTGCAGCCGCGCCCCCCTCCCCCATAATAGCTGTACCTCCTTTTTGAAAATGAGCATTTGTGAAATAACTTTATTGTCACTTAAGTTTGTATTTAATGTAAAGTTGAACTCTATTAAATCGATACACGTGTAAATCCGTGTAAATCGTCATTAAGCATTCAAGTTTTTAAGTGGAACTTTCATTTTAAGTTGCACGTTTTGATGTGATGTCACATTTCTAAAACACACACCCCCTTCGTCACAAATGTGTGATCGCCTCCTCCGTAGGTGCTAAACGTCATTTTATTTTATTCGACTGTTAGTAACTAATTTATTGACTTTTAAAAAATTTCAAATTTTGGTGTATTTTTTTTTTTAAAAATGAGGCACTCGTGGGAACGAACACGCAAAACACAATCGAAGGGGGGGGGGAGAGAGGGGGGAGATAAACAACGTCTACAATCGGAAATCCTATGTCGGCGTATTTCAAAGTCACTTTAATGTTGGAAGCAGGGATGTTTTTATTAACAATAACAAACACGGCCTCATTCATCTCTATGCAGTCACGGCCGACTACTTACCCATTTGAAATTGTTAGTAACTGATTAATTTATTAACTTTAAATACTGACAACCTTGAACATCAGTTTTTATAGGTTACCACGTGTTAATTCACACAAGAAGCACAAGCGAATGCAAGGGGTGTGGGTTATATGAATGAAGGGAGGAGAGGGGGGTAGATGAACAACATTAGCTAGTATCAATCGGCGTATTTCAAAGCGAAGTTACTGTCACAGAAGGGATTTTTTTTTTTTACTAACAAACGCCGCTTTTATCTCTAACATCATTATTTTTGGC
>MUZC01004685.1:7041-18089 GCA_002072015.1 Radix auricularia | reverse complement strand
GGGGGGGGGTTTAGAAGGTAAGTACATGGGACCATTGTGACTCTTAGTGGGGGGTTTAGAAGGTAAGTACATTGGACCATTGTTACTCTCACTGGAGGGTTTAAAAGGTAAGTACATGGGACCATTGTTACTCTTATTGTGGGGGGGNGGGGGGTTTAGAAGGTAAGTACATGGGACCATTGTTACTCTCACTGGGGGGGTTTAGAAGGTAAGTACATGGGACCATTGTGACTCTTAGTGGGGGGGGTTTAGAAGGTAAGTACATGGGACCATTGTGACTGTTACTGGGGGATTTAGAAGGTTAGTACAAGAAGAGTTTGTAACAATATTTATTTGACATTTTTCTGTGCATGTGGTATTTTAAACCTTTTTTTATTTAAACCTCTTTAAACTTCTATATTAAACCTCTGACACACCTTTATTAAACCTCTGACACACCTTTATTAAACCTCTGACACACCTTTATTCATTCTATGACACACTTTTATTAAACCTATCACACACCTTTATAAAATCTCTGACACACCTCAATAACTCTACAAGTCATTGAAATTTCATGTCATGGTTTGGTTTTTTAATGGACATGTTTCTATGAAACAATTGATAATTATGTTTAGTGTTGACATTCTAATAAAACAATTTCAGGTAATGATGTTTATTCTCCACTTTATGCTTCATCTAGAGGCAAGTCTAATGGTCATGACGTTGATATACTTATCACACATCCTAAAGAGGGGGCTGAACAAGACATTTTACCCAGACTTCTAGATTTCTTGGACAAAAAAGATTTTATTCTCAATGGTCAGCGGATCAAGAACACTTTCAGGTTTGTTCATCTGGTAATGTACATGCCTCAGTCTTGGGATGTTTCAATGTTCAGAATGTGAACACAGGTTGTAGTAAACAAAGGCCCAGTTGGTAATGTCCATTCAGGCTTGAGATGTTTCAATGTTCAGAATGAGAACACAGGTTGTAGTAAACATAGGCCCAGTTGGTAATGTCCATTCAGGCTTGAGATGTTTCAATGTTCAGAATGTGAACACAGGTTGTAGTAAACATAGGCCCAACTGGTAATGTATTTGCCTCAGTCTTGAGTTGTTTCAATGTTCAGAATGTGAACACAAGTTGTATTAAACATAGTTGTGTGTGTTGAGCCTTCTCGTCCATGAGGGACATCCACCGATCATCAACGGCGTCTGCACTTCCTCCTAGGATATAGACCACCTACAAGAGACCTCCAGGCATCTCTATCCTGGGCCATTTTCTCCAGGATCTTCCATTCATGGCCAATTCTCTTGATGTCTGCCTCCAATTCTCGGCGCCAGGTGTTTCTTGGACGGCCTCTTTTCCGTTTACCCTTTGGGTTCTATTTCAGGGCTTGCCTTGTTATATTAGAAGCAGGTTTCCTTAGTGTATGACCGATCCACCTCGACCACTTTTGAAGAATCTCTTCCTCAATGGGCTTCTGTTTAGTCCGCTGCCACAGTTCCCGGTTGCTGATTTTGTCCGGACAGTGAATTCTGAGAATCCTTCTTAGACAATAATTGTTAATGAAGGTCTGGATTCTGGTCAGGTTAAAAGCCGTTGTTCTCCATGTCTCAGCTCCATATAGCAAGTAAACATAGGCCCAGTTGGTAATGTACTTGCCTCAGTCTTGAGATGTTTCAATGTTCAGAATGTGAATGCAGGTTGTAGTAAACATAGGCCCAACTGGTAATGTCCATTCAGGCTTGGTATGTTTCAATGTTCAGAATGTGAAGACAGGTTGTAGTAAACAAAGGCCCAACTGGTAATGTCCATTCAGGCTTGAGATGTTTCAATGTTCAGAATGTGAAGGCAGGTTGTAGTAAACATAGGCCCAACTGGTAATGTCCATTCAGGCTTGGTATGTTTCAATGTTCAGAATGTGAACACAGGTTGTAGTAAACATAGGCCCAGTTGGTAATGTCCATTCAGGCTTGGTATGTTTCAATGTTCAGAATGTGAAGACAGGTTGTAGTAAACATAGGCCAAGTTGGTAATGTCCATTCAGGCTTGGTATGTTTTAATGTTCAGAATGTGAACACAGGTTGTAGTAAACATAGGCCCAGTTGGTAATGTCCATTCAGGGTTGAGATGTTTCAATGTTCAGAATGTGAACACAGGTTGTAGTAAACATAGGCCCAACTGGTAATGTCCGTTCAGGCTTGGTATGTTTTAATGTTCAGAATGTGAACATAGGTTGTAGTAAACAAAGGCCCAGTTGGTAATGTCCATTCAGGCTTGAGATGTTTCAATGTTCAGAATGTGAAGGCAGGTTGTAGTAAACTTAGGCCCAGCTAGTTTGCAGATGTTCCTGAATGTCAGATTAAGCCCCCTGTTGATTCTCGCCATGACTGGCACCAGACTGTAAAGCTATGACTGGCACCAGACTCTGTGTAAAGCTATGACTGGCAACAGACTCTGTGTAAAGCTATGACTGGCAACAGACTCTGTGTAAAGCTATGACTGGCACCAGACTGTAAAGCTATGGCTGGCAACAGACTCTGTGTAAAGCTATGACTGGCACCAGACTTTGTAAAGCTATGGCTGGCAACAGACTCTTTGTAAAGCTATGGATGGCAACAGACTGCAAAGCTTTGACTGGCACCAGACTCTGTGTAAAGCTATGGCTGGCAACAGACTGTAAAGCTATGACTGACACCAGACTCTGTGTAAAGCTATGACTGGCACCAGACTCTGTGTAAAGCTATGACTGGCACCAGACTCTGTGTAAAGCTATGACTGGCACCAGATTCTGTGTAAAGCTATGGCTGGCAAGAGACTGTGTAAAGCTATGACTGGCACCAGACTCTGTGTAAAGCTATGACTGGCAAGAGACTGTGTAAAGCTATGACTGGCACCAGACTCTGTGTAAAGCTATGACTGGCACCAGACTCTGTGTAAAGCTATGACTGACACCAGACTCTGTGTAAAGCTATGGCTGGCAAGAGACTGTAAAGCTATGACTGGCACCAGACTCTGTGTAAAGCTATGACTGGCACCAGACTCTGTGTAAAGCTATGACTGGCACCAGACTCTGTGTAAAGCTATGGCTGGCAAGAGACTGTGTAAAGCTATGACTGGCACCAGACTCTGTGTAAAGCTATGACTGGCACCAGATTCTGTGTAAAGCTGTGGCTGGCACCAGACTCTGTGTAAAGCTATGACTGCCACAATACTCTATGTAAAGCTATGCGCTTGGTAAAAACTTGATAGTGCTTTCTTTAGTAATGAAATCATGGAAAGTAGAAACTGTTCATTCAGTGAGAGAAGCTTTTGGTCAACTTTCGGAATAGTCGGTTTTTTGCTTTTGTTTCACTTGTTTTGCAATTTAATTTTTTTTTTAAAATGTGATTTTGCTATAGCTTTTTTTAAAAATAATAGCATTAAACTCAAGACGGTCTTTTGTATACGTAAAATAACCAGTCTTATCCTAAAAGATGAAGGCAGTATGACAATAATAATAGAAATAAATTTTCAGCAATTAAAAAAAAAATTTCCTCGCCAGTAGATCGCAATAAAAGTAAAATCCTTACAGGACTGAGGCGTATGTTTACAGACAACCTAATGGGGCTTTAAACATAGATGGAAATGAAAATATTGTAATTTTTTTCATTGAAGTTAATCAATTACTGTTGACACATAAGAAATAAAAATAATGAGAAAAAAAAGAATAAAGTTATGGTTTGATTTTAACATCATGTGTTTTAAATGTGAGATTTGCAATCTTTGCATATTCAGGTTTACAAAGTGTTGTGTCATAGAATTTTGGGGAATCGTTAATGCCAAATCTTGGACTAAGCATCCAATCAGACTAATAAAGCAGTAATGGCACTTTAGAAATCTGCAGCGTAATATACTTACACAAATTATGTAAAGAGTAGATATGATTAATGTTCTGTTTTATGGATATTTTTTAGAAAGGTAATATATATGAAAGCTTTAATGCTATATGTTATTTACAGATTAAAAAAAAATTACAAATACTTTCCTTTAATTCATTAGTACTTTGATGTTTATAATGTAAACAAAAATTGCTCTGTACTTTCACAGACCTTATGTTTTCAATGAGATGAAATTAAACTTATAATTAATTTGAATCGTCTATCCCAAAGAAAGGAATCTTTGAATGAAGAGAGCAGTTCGATGCGCGGAAAGTTTGATCATTTCGAAAAATGGTTTGGCATCTGCAAATTTCCTAGAACATTCCAACATCCAATCTCACCTTCAACATGCCTGAGTTCAAAGTGTCAGAGTTCAATGGAAGATTCCACTGCAAAAAAAGACAGTATAAAATCTTCTACACACTCAGATCCTCCAGGATTACTAAATTTGGACACTCAGTTAACAAGAAAGTCAAGTAATTTGACAGTGCCTTTAGTTTCACAAAGCGGTGAGGTCAAAGGTGAACCCAGTAGTCCAAGCATAAAGAAATGTAAGTATGACCAGTGCAGTGAGAAAGATGCTGATGAAACAGCAAGGCAACAGCGAGACTGGACGGCCCGCCGTGTCGATCTTATCATCACGCCCTACTCCCAGTACTACTACGCTCTCGTTGGTTGGACAGGCAGCAAGCATTTCAATAGAGACACAAGACTGTATGCCCAAAAGGTTTTGAACCTGAGACTTACAAGCCATGGGCTCTATGACATGAAAAAGGTAAAAAAAAAAAAAAACACCAACACAGCAATTCTCTCATCCTTCTTGTTGGTAGATTCTGATCTGACAAGTCACACCCATGTCTCATTGCTCTAATTCTGATCTGAATTGTCACACCCATGTCTCATTGCTCTAATTTTGATCTGAATTGTCACATCCATGTCTCGTAGCTCTAATTCTGATCTGAATTGTCACATCCATGTCTCATAGCTCTAATTCTGATCTGAATAGTCAGACCTATGTCACATAGCTCTTATTATAATCTGAATTGTCACATCCATGTCTCATAGCTCTAATTCTGATCTGAATTGTCACATCTATGTCTCATAGCTCTAATTCTGATCTGAATTGTCACGTCCATAGCTCTAATTCTGATCTGAATTGTCACATCCATGTCTCATTGCTCTAATTCTGATCTGAATTGTCAGACCTATGTCACATAGCTCTTATTATAATCTGAATTGTCACATCCATGTCTCATAGCTCTAATTCTGATCTGAATTGTCACAACCATGTTACATAACTGATCTGAATTGTCACATCCATGTCTCATAGCTCTAATTCTGATCTGATATGTCACAACCATGTTACATAACTGATCTGAATTGTCACAACCATGTTACATAACTGATCTGAATTGTCACAACCATGTTACATAACTGATCTGAATTGTCACAATCATGTTACGTAACTGATCTGAATTGGTCTTCTCCACCTAATGTAATTTATTAATAAAATCTTTTTTTAAACCTAGTCTTGCCCCTGACATATTTTATTAATATTTCTGTTCCACTTTAGACCTTTCATTGATGAGCTACATAAAATTTTGCCTAAACTAATATTCAAACGTCTGTCTATCCTGATTCCAGGCACCAAACATGTTTTCCCCCCATCACACAATGCTTTCATCATGGGTCTGCACAATTTATAGGCTTCATTTTGGCCCTCTTTGTTAAAATGCTATTACTAGCTCCTGTTAATTCTAGCTATAGCCTCATGCAATAAAAATGTTCACAATTTGGTCAAAATAAAAACAACATTTTTTTCCCAATCCAGCAAGAGTCACTTCAAGCCACAAGTGAAGAAGATGTTTTCAAGTACTTGAACTTAACTTACAGAGATCCAACAGAAAGAAATTGTTGAAACGTTCTAGATGATTCCAAGTTAATATATGTATTTAGGATATTTAAAACCATTGTTTGATAATGTTGTGAGAATATCAACATTTATCAATTACCTTTGACAACAGAAATTCAGTTTCCTTATTGGATAGTTGTTTTTTTATTACATGGGAAGCAATTTTATTACTATTGTGTACCCATAGTCATCCCCCTTGGAATTTCCTTACAAAAATCCTCTTTTTGTTAAGAAAACAATGGTGGTTTAGAATCCCACTTACATTTCTTATAAATCTGGAAGACTTTTAAATAACATTTCTGCTTAGTTAATGTATTTGCTCAAAAAGATTGAAAATCAAATTTTTTACAATGACCCCAAAGTGGATTGTACAGCATTAACTTAATGGCAAGTACATAGTTCTCTTTTAGAACTAAATTATTGAGACAGTTCCTATATTACCATACAGTGAATAATTAACCCTCTTATTATAAATTTAATGTAATGTAAGTTGTTGAAATTATACAATGATTATATACTAAAACATGTGACTAGTATTAATTATTTTAGCCATTATTCAAAGTTGTTGAATGGATTAAATATAGTAAAAATATATACATAAAAATAAAGAGAAAGTCAAAGATAAGTTGTTCCTAAATAAATAGTTTAATATGAAATAAAATTTCTTATAATCAGTATGTTAAGTAAGACTGCAGAGGTTTTGATGAACACCAAAAGTAAAGTGAACAGTACATAGGTTTAGATGAGCACTAAAATTAAAGTAAGACAGTACATAGGTTTAGATGAGCACTAAAATTAAAGTAAGACAGTACTGAAATATAGATAGGCACCAAATGAAGTGAGTTTAATAGAGATGAAATTAAAACATACGTTCAGTTTGTAAGCAGTGGCATAACAACAGCTTAGTTTTGGGGCAGTTTCCTAGGGTGCCGACCTGCGCCACTCCAAAAGGCTTCTTCTAAATCTCAAATTTTTAAATTTTTATTTAAATAAACATTTCATATTTATTCTTGATAATGTGATAACTAAAAAGTGAATAATTAAGTATACATCATTGAAATATATTTCATTTAAAACCATTGTAATATTTTATTAAGTTTTGCCTTTGCGGGGCTTCTTATCAATAAATATTATCATACAAATGCACCTAGTCTTAATTTGGTAGGTGTGCTATCGGCCAGCTTTGATACAGATGTTGTGACAGCTTTGATACAGATGTTGTGACAGCTTTGATACAGATGTGACATTTTTCGGAAGTATACAGGCATTGAAATTTTTTTTCTCCTCATCAACTATTACATGGGAAAAAGAAAATCCCCAGTCACTGAAATCAGCTTAAAAAATCATACGGACACGAGGTTCTGTTCCACAGCAAATGCTGTACATGCTGTATACGAGCAACTGGAGCAAATTATGTTAGTATTAAATGAAATTACGAATAATCACTAACTTTGGTGACGCATCACCTGTTGCTAAATCATTACATTGTCAAATCAATAGATATAACTACTTTAAGTTCATGCGTTAATAAATATTTGAAATTTGATATTGGAAAAAACAAAGTCAATTTAGCACTACAAAAAGCCCTGGATATTTATCGATCATTGTTGTTAATATAAAGGACTTTTAAATGGCTTTGAAGATCTAAGAACTAACAAAATCTATAACATTTTTTCCAATATTGAAGAAACATGTATTAAAATGAAGATCGAGCCAGTTCATAAATGAAAGCAAAACGAAAACAAATGCCAGAAAAGCATGATGAAAATGAAGGACCTAATTTGGATAAATTCACATTAAAAAAAATTTGTTTTGGTAATCATTTATTCATTAATGATACAGTTAAAAGACAGATTTGTTTATCTGAAAAATATAGCAGCAGACTTAAATTTTCTGACTGGTAAAGCGTTTCAATCTTTTTCAATGGTAGCTTTACAGTCTAAAGCTGTTCTACTATCAAGCAAATATCCTAAAATAAATAAGGAGCAATTTATAATTGAAATAAAATGCTTTAAACACCAAATGATTGAAATGATTGCAAAACAAAAAAGCCGATGACATGTTTCATTTAGAATTTTATAAATGCTCACAGTACATTTGGAATTGCAAGAATCGCACCCGAACATCGAATGAGCTCAGAAAACATTTCTTACAATGCCAACCACCAGGGCCGCCGCTAGAAATTTTGGGGCCCTGAATAGGGCTGTCAATATTGTTGAAAAATGCTGCCCGGGTACCCGTCCAAAATTTGAACGGTTACCCGTTCGAAATGCCTCAAAATTGTGGTAATTTTTATTTAATGCCCGCTATTACTACCATTAGCCTTTTACTGCTTTGTTTATTGGGGAAATGCAAATTTTGATGTAATGAGTCAACGATTGTAAAATGATGACTTTGAAATACTGCTGTAGTACAGTGGTTTAAAAACAGTGAGCAGAGGGATGGTAAGGTGATTTTTTTAGCAGGGGGGGAGGTGTGCTAATGGTATGATGACATGGCGGGTTATTTCTAGTTCATTGCTGTAGCTGACAACTGTTTTAATTAACTAAACTTTTCAGGACTTTCCCCTACTTAGTGAACCCATCCCCCAGTATTTATTTTTGTAAAACGGTACAGATTGTTCAAATGATTGAAATATGATTTTATAAATACAAAACATTTTTAAAAAATTACCCCCCCCCCAGAATATAGCAGGTGTTTATTTCTTTTTAAGTATGTTGAGGATGGGATTGAGACATATGTTAGTGTGTGGGGGGGGGGGTAGATAAAAGAAATTGGCGCATCTCAATCGGTAACATAGATGAGCGGCGTATTTCAAAGCCAAGGTCATTTCTAGCCATTCCTAGTTATCGCTCTTGTGTCCTATTTTGTGTCATACTGAGGGGATGGACCCACCCCCCACCATTTATTTTCGTTATTATAGTGAAAATCATTCAACGATTGGAACATTTTTTTTAAAAGTATGGTGGGGATAGGAGTGGAGACACGTGTGCGTCGGTTGGGGGGGGGGNCCCTTTAACACTTATTTCATTTTAAGCATTTTCATGTTAATACGTATTTCACAGTATTTATTTCAAACGAAAAATTTTAATTTGATAAATTAGTCTCGAGCCGAAATTTGAACACATAAGAGCCACAGTTTAAACACTAGCGGTAACGATATTGCAGTACCATTTTCACGGGTACCCGGGCGCCATTTTACTACCCGGGTAATTGTTCGTCAACGGGTACCCGGGTCCCGGGTACCCGTTGACAGGCCTACCCCTGAATAGTGGGTACGTGTGCACCCCCCCCCCCCCATGGTAAAAAAAAAATCCTACAAAAAACACGGACTGGTTGATACACATTGGGACGAAATGTAACCTGTCACTGAAGCCAAAAGGAAAGTTCTTACTGCTTTAAAGGAAAAGCCTACACCCAAGAGGCTTCATGTCTTAAGATCAGCCAAGTCACATGCCCAAAAAGTCGCACGTCAATGCGCCAATACCTACTGGCTCAACCACTGCTCCAACATACAGTCAGCTGCAGACACGGGTAATGGTATAGCCATGTACGAAAATATCAAAAAAGCAACTGGCCCATTGATGTCCAAAGTTGCCCCCCTAAAGCCCAAGGGTGGAGAAATTATCCAAGACAAGGCAGCGCAGCTAAAATGGTGGGTTGAGCATTATCTGGAACTGTATGCTACAGTTACCACAGTCTCCAGCCCCGCTCTAGCTGACATCCCCGCTATGCCGCCCATGGAAGAACTTCATGTCGTGCCCCCCACAGGAAGAGCTTAGCAAAGCAATTGACTGCATAGCTTGTGGAAAAACCACTAGAAATGTATGCATACCTCCTGAAGCTCTAAAGAGTGGCAAGACAGCTTTACTACAATCTTTGCACGAGCTCTGAACCTCTGCTGGGAACATGGCTATATCCCCCAGGACCTAACGCATTCAAATATAGTGACATTTTATAAGAACAAGGGCGATAGGAGTGACTGCATTTACATTTACAATCACGGCATCTCACTCCTTAATATTGTAAGAGAGGGACCTTTGCCCGTGTCATACTAACACGATTACAGAGTTTAGCCTCCCAAGTTTATCCAAAATCTCAGTGCGGTTTCCGCGCTGGTCGGTCAACTATAGACATGGTGTTCTCCATACGGCAGCTCCAGGAAAAATGCCAAGAGTAGCAGATGCCACTATACATTACCTTTGTGGACCTTTCAAAATCCTTTTATCTAGTCAGTAGCAACTGGCTATTCCAAATTCTTAAAGAAATCGGCTGTCCCGCACACCTACTCACCACCACCAGGCAGTTCCATGCATTAAAATATGCAGGGCACAATGCACAGTGCAGTCCGATGGAGCTACGTCAGAAGCCTTTCCAGTCAGCTGTGGAGTTAAACAAGGTTGTGTACTCGCACTAACAACGTTTGCAATATTCTTCTCTGTACTGCTTTTATACGCATTCAAGGATAGCTGTGATAGAATCTGGTTACACACCGGAGCTGATGGAGGACTTTTCAACACTGCCCGCCTCCGAGCCGAAACCAAGACCACAGATGTCCTAATTCGTAAGCTACTCTTTTCGGATGATGCGGCACTGATAGCACACACAGAACCTGGTTTGCACCAACTCAAGTCAAGCTTCTCCAACGCCAGCATCGACTTTGCCCAGCAAATCAGCTTGAAAAAGACAAACATCATAGCCCAAGACACACGTTCTTCTCCTACCATCAATATCGACAATGAAAACTTCGAGGTTGTGGACAGCTTCATCTACTTGGGATCCAAAGTCTCCAACACGTTGTCCATTGAGGACGAAATAAACAGTAGAATTAGCAAAGCAGCTGCCACAATGACTAAATTAAATAAATGGGTCTGGCAAAACACCAAGCTAAAGGAGAAAGCCAAACTAAGTGTCTATCGAGCCAGCATCATCAGTATGCTGCCAAACCGAAGCTAGACATGCACCACTTAAACATCCATTGACCTATATTGTACACAAACAAGAGGTCAATGGACCTATACTGTACACAGACAAGAGGTCAATGGACCTATACTGTACACAGAAAAGAGGTCAATGGACCTATACTATACACAGACAAGAGGTCAATGGACCTATACTGTACACAGACAAGAGGTCAATGGACCTATACTATACACAGACAAGAGGTCAATGGACCTATACTGTACACAGACAAGAGGTCCATTGACCTATACTGTACACAGACAAGAGGT
>MUZC01004684.1:322575-342493 GCA_002072015.1 Radix auricularia | reverse complement strand
GCTATGTAAGTCAGAAACTATTGGCTATGTAAGTCAGAAACTATCGGCTATGTAAGTCAGAAACTATCAGCTATATAAATTAAACATTTATCACTAACGAAAATGAAATAAATAGCCCATAACAAAGATAATTAAGATACCAATATTAAATACATTAACCTTGACGAAGACGTATGATGCTTATATAAACATACACACTTGACTGTTGCGTATGAATTGACTCGTGAAAGAACTAAAATGATTGAATATGTGTAGCTCAACGTATAATAAGTTATGGAAGCGCCTCTATCAAATAGGTTAAACACTTTTACAGGGTACAATGCACTATTAACTTTGCACCTATATCACCAGGAAGTGCCAGATATACCTTAATTACCAATTATTGTTGTGCATGACGCGATATTAACTGGAACTGAATTTATAGACATTGAAATAGTGACACACGTAAGTTCTCATGCGACCCACCAAAACAAGTTGTGGAAAAGATGAAAACACATTGTGGAATAGGTAAGTAAATGGAAAAGACGTAAACAGGGTAAGGGTTAGCCTGACATGACGTAACAAAACAGCGAACGTTTCAGCAAAGAGCCTTTTTCAACGGACAAACAATACACAAGTAAAACGAATATAAAAATAAAAAATAAAAACTTGGCTGCGGTGAAATCCAAAGAGTCACCACAGCTAAGTTTTTTTTTTTTAATATTTGTTTTATTTGTGTATTGTTTGTCCGTTGAAAAAGGCTCTTTGCTGAAATTCGCTGTTTTGTTACGTCCTGTCAGGCTAACCCTTACCCTGTTTACGTCTTTTCAATTTACTTGTTGTTGAATAAATAAAACACTATGTGGAATAGATGAAAACACGCTGTAGCATTTGTCAGAACACATACTCAGGTTGTTTTTTTGTTTTTTTGTTTTCGTTTTTTTTTTGGGGGGGGGGGGGGGGGGGGNGGGGGGGGGCGGGGGTACAAGTTGTTAAGTCGGGTGGCAATTTGAAATCCTGCGCCACACACGGGGCGTATGGTAAAATGTTAACTCCCTCAAGGGAAAGTAGCAACGCTTGCTTTACCCTGGAGTCTAATATAGATGGCAAAACTTGACACTGACTTATTCGAGGGATAAAAGGGGAGATATTTGGCTGAGCCGGTAAGAAATTAAGGGCTCTTGAAAATCTGCAGAGTAAAGAATGGGTGAAAAAAACATGATGTCATGAGCTTTAAAAAAAACATTAGGCTAATGCAAAATATTTTTCTTTAAAAACATCTTCTTTAATCTCAAGCCAAATTGAGAGCTGGACCTTGCTTTTATCGGCTCACACTTTTCTCATCTTAGCTCTTCTGGGCCTTACTTTCAACAGCTCATACATTTCTATGTTAGCTCTTCTGGGCCCTACTTTCAACAGCTCATACATTTCTGTGTTAGCTCTTCTGGGCCTTACTTTCAACAGCTCATACATTTCTATGTTAGCTCTTCTGGGCCTTACTTTCAACAGCTCATACATTTCTATGTTAGCTCTTCTGGACCATGGTCTCAACAGCTCATACATTTCTATGTTAGCTCTTCTGGACCTTGGTTTCAACAGCTCATACATTTCTATGTTAGCTCTTCTGGGCCTTGGTTTCAACAGCTCATACATTTCTATGTTAGCTCTTCTGGACCTTACTTTCAACAGCTCATACATTTCTATGTTAGCTCTGTTTCACCCAGCGCATGAAGGGTCGAGGTGGTGGTGTTGTAATCCGAGGAAACCTTCAATTTCTAGGATTACTGGCAGCGGTTTATGCGAACTGTGGTGAGGGAGGGGCACCATTGCTCATTTCTCCCTGGCTTGTCAGACAGCCCGTCAATGTGGGAATAAGTCTGATAATTGATTTAAATTAAGCAGACGTGTACAAGTGCTTACAGTCCTTATGGCTGTCAAGATATGGTGATTAGCCTTAACTTAAACGGCGTAACTTGATGAAGCGTATAGGGGGATATCAGATATATAAAATAAAGTAAATTGATCTATAATGTGAAAGAAATCGGCCACTAAGAAGGGAATATTAAACTAATATTCAAGTCTTTGTTTTAAGTAGAATCATTTTTATAAAGTGTATGACAGATTACTGACCAGTTAGTCCCAATTCAGGCTAGTCAAGTCTATCAAGTCTATCTAGTCCATCATGTCTATCAAGTCTATCAAGTCTATGAGGTCTATCATGTCTATCAAGTCTATCACGTCTATCATGTCTATCAAGTCTATCATGTCTATCAAGTCTATCAAGTCTATCATGTCTATCATGTCTATCAAGTTTATCATGTCTATCAAGTCTATCATGTCTAGCAAGTCTATCAATTTTAACACTCCTTACTTAGAAAAGTCTCACTCACTCACTGGTGGTTGCATCTATACCTAATGCCAGTTGGTCAAATCTATTCCAAAAGTGTATAAATAATGACAAAGTTCTCTCTTACGTTGACACATCTGTGACGTCATGTCCTCTCTGCTTCTAAGGGAAGACAATCTCACCGTGACAACAGAACATTAAGTCGCTTCGCTTTTCTTTTTTCGGGCAGACAAAAAAAAAAAACAAAAAAAAAACGGAAACTGGAGTTGTCGTGTACTTGCAATGACGTCATCTGTCTGTGTTAGCAGGTGCAGGTACAAGCGCGGCACTTGATCTGATTATTTTAAATTCTGGGACATTGAAAGTCTCATTGTTACTGCTTTATAAAGATATTTATAGAAGTGTCATTAAATATGTTTTTTTTTAAAAAACATGAATCTTGTTGACAACACAAATTAATTACTCCCTTTAACCTAATTTTGATTTGACTAGATTCTTAATAGTATAGAAACCAGATTGTTTTGTTTTTTTCGTAATAATTTTTCTGCCATATATACTAGGGTATCATAATAAAATGGGGAAAATCCTAAAAATAATTTTTAAACTAACTAGCAAGAGAATTAAATTCGTGTTAGTATAAAAAAGAACAAGGAAAAGACATTCGTAAGTTACAACGTTCTTGAAAACAAGATTCTACTTAGTCATCTTATCGTACAAACTGTTCACTACAAGGCAAATTTCGGTAAAATTTCTTGAACTTGTTTTTTAAGTTCAACTACAAGGTGATTAAAACATAAAAACTAATGACTCAATAAAACATTGCAGGGTTTTCATACACCGAATTCTTTTCGACAGTTTTCTATTTAGTTAAGTTTAGCCAACCTGTTGGTTGTATTATTTGGACCAACCTGTAAAGTTGTATTATTTGGGCCAACCTGTTGGTTGTATTATTTGGACCAACCTGTTGGTTGTATTATTTGGACCAACCTGTTGGTTGTATTATTTGGGCCAACCTGTAGAGTTGTATTATTTGGGCCAACCTGTAGAGTTGTATTATTTGGGCCAACCTGTTGGTTGTATTATTTGGGCCAACCTGTTGGTTGTATTATTTGGGCCAACCTGTTGGTTGTATTATTTGGACCAACCTGTTGGTTGTATTATTTGGACCAACCTGTTGGTTGTATTATTTGGGCAAATCTGTAGGGCTAAAGGTGTGAGACCTTCTTGTTTTCAGGTGCATGTGTTTGACGTAGAGCTGGAAGGACACATCTTCTCATAAAACATCACGTGACCAAACTAACAACACAGCTGTGAATCACTTGCTGGTGTGATGGCCTCCCACTGAAGATGATGAAGGTAAACAAATAGAAATCTAAGCCCCCAAGAGGCCTGCTATGAAGATTGAGAAAAAACGGCCGCCTTGTCGGTAGCGGAATCTCAGATCTGCCGATAGCTTATGGCCGCTCGTTTGTTCTATGGCGAGATTACTCCTAGCATCAAAGACAAATGGCGGACTCGCGCAATAGCGATACACTCCTAGCATCAAAGACAAATGGCGGACTCGAGCAATAGCGATACAATCCTGGCATCAAAGACAACTGGCGGACTCGAGCAATAGCGATACACTTTGTTTGGCTTGTTGTTCAACTTTAGCTCATCTATACTTGTCTGTCACTCGTGTGCTTGCCAGCGCGGGCAAAGGTCGTGTAAAGTACATCTTTCACGAGTCGACACAAGTTTTAAATAAAGGAGTTAGTAGACACGAGTCGACACAAGTTTTATATAAAGGAGTTAGTAGACACGAGTCGACACAAGTTTTAAATAAAGGAGTTAGTAGACACGAGTCGACACAAGTTTTATATAAAGGAGTTAGTAGACAAACGTTTATGCACTGCAGTCATCAGTCTTCCAATGATATCTATCGCATTTCCTGACCCTCGTCATTTTAATAAATAAACTATTCTCTTTCTTTCTCTCTATCTCATTAACCCAATTTATTTATACACCACATCATCATTCAGATTTATTAATTTAACAATTATCTTTAGATTTTTTATTAAATTTAGACTTTTTATGATCTATTTTATTTTCTTCATTTCTTCCACTAAATTCATTTTAATCAATCAATATTTTGCTCTCCCTCTGTGTGCCTGTATCTCATTAACTATTTTTGTTAAACCCCTCTCCGGCCCGTACACATTTTTTCTATAATAAACAAGAGATCTAGACATTTTCTTGTTTAAAATTGAGAATAATTTAGGATTTTAACCCCCCCCCTTTCCCACGGCTAATACCATGTTAAGCACCCCATATACCTCCAAACCATGTATCACGCGCAAGGCTACGTCTGCTGCTGTCGATGAAGGCCCCATAGCTATGACAAAATGAAACTATTGTCAGCAGCATAAGACGATTGAGAACCGAACATTTGAAAGCCAATCCAAGATCACGACAGTAAACTAAATAGATGCTCTGTCCAAATGATGATTGTCCTTTAAGGCAAGGGTTCCCAAACTATGGGTAAAAAAAGACCCCATTTCACTGGGTGGTGGTGTGACCGACCCGACCGTGGATCAGATAAGTCACCTACTTACACAATAAACTAAAACAAAATGTTTACGACAATGCTATTTTATTTTTTTAATATTGTCTCAAAGCCAAGATGTTGTGAATGTCTCTTTGGTATAAAAAGATGAAACCAAGTTGTTCCTGACAGTTCTAAGGAGACATGAACGGATGGTTTTATTTTAACGACACATCTTGGTTGACAAGAGCAGAATATCACATCTGATGTATCATAGCATTTGAACCTGAAACTAAAAGAAAAGGAAAGGATTATTAAGTCATTTTACCATTATCTCGGGGATCCTTTTTTATTTAAGGTTCAAAACTGTCGAAGAGAAATTAATCTTCAACCCAATGCCATGTTTCAGAGAAACTCCAGAGTGCTAATTGAATCTAAATGTGAAATAAATGAACATTTGAAAGAGAAGATTACTGAACGTCTTTAAAGTCTTGAAAACAAACTCCAGCGTTACATCTATGTGCTGAAAAAAAAAACTACGTTGACACGAAATCCATTCTCTGTTTTCCTCTGTGAAGGCAGCATTCCCTGTGAATAAAAAGATAAATTCTTGGACATGAGGTATGATTCCTCAACACGTGATTTTGAAAAGAAAAATTTGCTCAAACAATTTTCGTGTGGCATCGAGTTTTATTTCTATCTGTGTATAGATGTCTCAATGAGTCCAGATTTTCAAATCCTCTTGGATTAAAAATAATAATAAATAAATAAAATGTTGAGAATGTCATAGCATGAGTTTGGCTTTAACAAATAGGCATCCACATATTTAGAGGCTAGTTAGCATTAAATTTCAACCATCACTTTAAGAAGTAGTTTTAAACTAGCTGAGTTGTGTTTCCAAACATGTATTACAAAAGGCTACGAAGACGGAAAGAACCTTAAGTTGTAATCTGAACTTAAAATTCAAAATAAAGGTTTTACTTCGAGGTACATGGAAATGCACATATTTAAATTGGCCTTTCATTTCATGCCTTTCAAAACTATACGTATGCATATTTTTAGTTATTCTTGGTGAAAAATTTTAAGTTACTTTTTGAAATTCCTGTCTATTCCAACCTCCCCTATGCCTAATCTTGTTGATATGTTAACATTATGTTTTGACTCGTTTGAACTCAACAGACTGGCTCTTGGCTGTCGTATTTTTCTTCTTTTAAAATGTCAGGCCTCAAAGAGTTTCCTCTGTGATCTCTCCTTTCAAGAAAAGACGATAGTCCTTTCAAAGTCACTATTTGATGATAGTCATTTCAAAGCCACTATTTAATGATAGTCCTTTCAAAGCCACTATTTAATGATAGTCCTTTCAAAGCCACTATTTAATGATAGTCCTTTCAAAGCCACTATTTGATGATAGTCCTTTCAAAGCCCCTATTTGATTGTCCTTTCAAAGCCACTATTTGATGATAGTCCTTTCAAAGCCCCTATTTGATTGTCCTTTCAAAGCCCCTATTTGATGATAGTCCTTTCAATGCCCCTATTTGATGATAGTCCTTTCAAAGCCACTATTTGATTGTCCTTTCAAAGCCACTATTTGATGATAGTCCTTTCAAAGCCACTATTTAATGATAGTCCTTTCAAAGCACCTTTTTGATGATCACCATATTAAAGACAAAATTTGACGCCTGTTTTCCTTCATTATTAGATTGTGTTTTCCGTTTTAGAACTAGTTGTCCGCGGATATTCATAGGTCATTCAAGATGAAAACATTTTAGCAAATTATAATTCTTTATAGTGGGTTTCCTAAACTCATTCGCTCTCATCCTTTGGCATTGGTATTGACTCCAGTACATACCAGCATATCTTGTTGATCCAACGCAACAATATGCCATGGCTAATAGGTACACAAATTATTTTGGAATTACGTCCTTAATTATTACCACATAGGTGATTTTTGTTTAAGGGGCCGTCCATAAAGTACGTCACGCTTTTTTAAACCATTGTAAACTCCCCCCTCCTACTGTCACAAATCTCTGATGACCCCCCCCCCTATTTTTCTAAGTACGTTACACTTTCGAAAGCCATTTTTATTAACAAAGCAATAAAAATTAAATATAAAAACACCGTGAAGTCAGGCTTACCTGGACGGCCGGACAACCCCCCTCCCCACTGTCACACTTTTTTACATCCCTCTTCCCTCTGAAGCGTAACGTGCTTTATGGACGGCCCCTAACTTACTTTTCACAAAAAATTATTTTTAAATTTACATTTTTAAAAAAATTAGTGCAAGTCTATTAATATATTCCTTTTAACGTAAAATCTTTTCATTTTCACAAATTTTTCATAACAATTCAGGTAAGGTTTAAACCACTATCAAAATGTGTTAATTACGTCCCTTTCGGATGAAACTTAAGTGCATCTTTATTTTATCTAATAATATTTAATATTTTCTCCTTATTTGACATCTATACATAACGTGATGTAGGACTTCATGAAACATAAAAATGACTCTGAATGATGATGATAACAAAAGAATATAATACTCTTATGTACATGTGTATACAAAAAATTAAAAATTTGTTATAGTTTTCACATGAAAATTCCGTAAATTACGCCCCTTTGATATTATGTGTTACGAAATATTTGTCCAGGTTTTGGAGGTATAGAAACATTTAATAACTGGAAATTACTTTTCTGGTCTGGGAAATGACAAACGTTTTTGGGTTTTAACGGCCGAGTGACATTTTTTTTAATATTGTAACCAACCATTAATGGACTGACTCCCTTTCAACTGAATATCTTATGCCTGGGATTTTGTTGACAATTTCCAATGAACTGACTCCTACTGTTATTTTTTTTTTTTAAAGTTATTAAGCTATGAAAACCAAACTTTTAAATCACTTTTTAATTCATTTGTTTCGTGTGACGTCGGATTTTTAACGTGGGATAAAGGATTCAACTTTCTATGTAACAAAATGTGTTGTCTTATAAAATTGAAAATAGCAAACGAAATTTAAAAAAATCAATAAAACACTTCTTAATATAGATTTGTTTTCTTTTAAAATCTAAATGATTTTTGCCCAAGACGTATTCTGATTACTCTGTAGTGACACACAGTTTTCCCTTAAAAAAAGTTAAATAAAGGTAATAAACCAATGTATTCTAAAATTGCATAGTTAGTAGAAATATGACATTAGCTGTTAAAAACAATATATTCCGAATGAGGAATCGGATGCAGGATTCAGGAACAGGTCGTATAGTCTAATTATGTTATAACATGTAGAGTGCGTGACGTCATTTTTTGGCTATGGCCTCAGAAATCTTTCTACAAACAAAGTTTTGAAGAACATCCATGAGTTATCCCCCCTTTAATCCGTAATTGATCACCTCTAATCCATCTAGCTGCACGGCCATCTTTGACACGATGATTGGGCTGACGACACACAAGTTCTGTGTGTGCTGGTCGTTGATTGGTCTGACGATACAAAACCTCTGTGTGTGCTGGTCGCTGATTGGTCTGATGACCCACAACCTCTGCGTGTGCTGATCGATGATTGGTCTGACGACACAAAACCTATCAACACATTTCATCCCGGTCATAGAACTTGATAATCCTTGGATGGCTTGCGCTTTAATCATACGACAATACAATTTCCTCTTAATTAGTATTTTATATTTCCCATGAACGTTTACTTTTACCCTTATGTTTTCACGTATAATGAGAAGTATTCCATCAATTAACGATAACGTCACCCGGATGATGTGGCATTTTAGTGTTATATCTTTATTACATTTTTATAAGTTTCTTTTTATAAAACCTAAGATTTTGTTTGATTTTTTGATAACTTCATTGACATGGGCATTCCATGATAGTTTCTCATTTATTATGACTCCTAAGTAGTTAGCATCTTTAGTATGGGTTAGTCCTTTTCCATGAATGAAATATTTTTGAATTTATTTTCTTCTTTTTCTCTGTTACTCTTAACAGTTGACACTTTTCTGAGTGGAATGACATACTCCAGGTAGTTTCCCATTTTATTATACCATCTAAGTATTTTTGTAAAAATTTTCTATCTTGCTCTGATTTAATTTTTCTATAAATTATACAATCATCAGCAAATAACCCAACTTTTGTCTTCTTCTATCCAAGCTATAATCAATGCTTTGGGTTACTCTATGGCAATAAGGCAATAGTAAATGTTCCAATTCAGCATTCGGACTTTAATCAACAATGTGGGATTAATAAACCTCAATTATGATGCTTTGATTGTTATATACTTTGGAAAAAAAACTGTATAGATTTTATTGTATTTTTCTTATAAAACTCAACATAATTAACTTATCATATTTCTATGAAAAACCTTTCCATATGTCATTTATAAGGACAATGTCATCGAAAAAGACTTAGTTACAAATAACGTGAAGTTATATGAGAACTGCAATATATGAGCTGCATTGAACAAAGCGTCATTTTGTAGAACCACAATGACAATGTGAGAAATCTACGCGTCTTTGATAAAATTGCCGCATTAATTAATTAACTTAATGTAGTAATCCTGCTACCCCAGCCAACACACACACAAAATAACAACAACAAAATAATAGTTATAATTAGGGAATGGCCAGATATCCGGATCGGATATCGGATTTTCCACCACTATCCGGACATGAATTTGATGAGGTGCGACGTTAGTAAACCATTTAGTAAACCCATTGTACTGACCTTACATATTGGCTGCCCCATCTGTAGAATTACTGACACAATTTTCAATATTTATGTTACATTCAATGAGTTTCTCTTGAAATAATTCAAACATAACTTTTCCAATAGTAGATGTACAGATGGCAACGCATATCAATAGCTCATGGCTTGACTTTATTATTATTATTATTTTTTTTTAATTTTGTGACATCTATTATCACCACAAATTATTTATTAATTAGTTTTAATTCACCGGTCCTGGTGGCCCACCGGGAATCTTCCCGGCGTCCCGGCGGCCCAGTCCACCGCTGTATATAACTAGAGTTTAGTCATCAATTCTAAGGGTATTTCTTACTACTTCTCTTAATAGAAATTGTTACATTTCTTTTCAGACTCGAAAGCTGATTTGTGTTATGCAGTAGTGAGTACCACTTAACCGTAAGTATACTGTTATACTGTTAACTCAATGTGCTTTTGTTTTTTTGTTTTTTTTATAAATAAAACATAAATACAGGGCAGCAGTTTATTACATAAGTTGAATCTGGTTTGTATATATATATTGCTATCTCGAGATACAAAATTATTCCGTTCCGGGTGGCTTTCTTATCTTGAAACTTTCGTATCTCGAACAAAGATTTACATGTAAAATACCTAAATACCTAAAAAGCCACACAGAAACAGCACTATAAAATGGAAAATATAAAGGCAAACTACAGAAAAACAAAGTAGGGTTATTTGATCCTTTAAAGTAAACATTATAAAACAGTAAAATAGATAATAATAAAACAATGAAAACATAATAAAATTAATATTAATAAAACAATGAAATCATAAACTAAATACAACTGTTTCGTGTATATAAATGTGAATCTTTACCTTTCGAGTTAGGCGATTAATCGTTAATTTCTTTGAAGCCATGGCCATAAAAGTACACTTTTCCAAAGATTTCAAGAAGATATTCACGAATTTAGGACACCAACAGCGAATGAAGTACACAGTAAACAAAACATTTATGACACACACGAACACACAGCAATGGGGCTGGAATTGACCAATAGGAGATCAGAACTGGCACGTTGAATGAAATCACATTATTTCAAATACTGTCTGCTGTGAGTTTTTTCGTATCCTAGAGATTTTTCATATCTTGAAAAAAAAAATTCCAGTTACCTTTCGTTTCATGGATTTTTTTTTCGTATCTTTGAACAAAAATTCACCCAGTGGCCTATCGTACCTTGCATCTTTCGTATCTTGAAGCATTCGTATCTAGATGTATAACTGTATTATTTCTGTGTGTTTGTGTGTGTGCGCGCATGTGTGTGTATACGTGTGCGTGTGCCAGTTGCTGTGTGTGTATGTGTATATGTATTCTGCAAATTTTGAAGCGGTATGTTTTTTTAATTTCCTAAACCCCTGATATTGCACGCACCGTGCATCAGAAACTGTAAAAACTGCATTTGATATATATTAAAAATATACTGGACCTGAACTAGAAATACACTAGAAATGGTTTACTTGTCAATATGGAATCTTTTATTCAGTGCACACTTTTCCAGGCATCAAATGTTTGAAACATAGTTCAATCTTCTGGAAAATGTGTCTAATGAAAAAGCTGTCGTTAATTGCTACAGAAAAAAAATATAAATAATAATAATAATAATAATAATAATAATAAAATAAGTAAATAAAATATTAGCTAATAATATTAACATTATATCACCCCTCCCCGTAATTTCCTCATTGATAATTGACTGAGAATCATTGCAATTGGCCTTGCTTGGCCTTAAAACAAATAGTTTGATTTGATCAACACAACAAGAGTTAACCAATCAAAAGTAGCCGGAAGCTGCTAATGGGATCGACAATTTGTGCAGCAGGGAGCAATGAACAAACTTCCGGTAAGGTGAAGACAACTCCGGCTAGAAAGCTGCGAAAATATTGGAATCCAATAATTGCGTGGAGAGAAAACTGTTGAAGTGATAAAAATCTTTGGCTACGTAAACGTACCCGTGTCGGAGAGGATAATATCCCACCTTGTCTGGACTTAACTATCCATCTAGGATCAACCTATTTAAACATTCACTTGGCAGCTGACCGATTAATTTACTTCGGGCACGGGATAGAAAGATTAAATGGCTTGAAACATGGACTCCAACTGGACATTTATATATTTTCTTTTGCATGTTTGTCTTTATTATTTATGGGTCATTGAGAACAATTTTTATATTATTGGAACCAATCGGTGATTTTTTAAAATATTTATTAATTTTATTTGGTTACAATGAATAAAAATGTTTATCACCATCATGAAAGAGGCGTTAAATACAATTTTGAGTTGCATTCATTCAAACTAACATATTACCTCACTCTTAAAACCTTTTACCTAACCTCGGACAATAACTTAACTTCACCTCGCATATTTCCTGCGTGCATAATTAAGTATCTGATTGATCTAACATAATACATACACAAAACAAAATGAAACAAGGGACAATTCCAAAACAACAAAAAACCCCGCAGTGTATCAAATAATCGTCCCACAAATAATTCAAAGTTTTTACATTCGTATATTCTTTATTGAAGGTTCTTTAAACCGTTTGTGAGTAATTGAAATTGACCTAGAAGATTGGATCCGCTAAATTGATCGAGGGACAAGTGAGTTTAACTAATGACCATCTCATTTTTATTGAAAGTTATAGTGTCATCAAAGGAGGTAGGAGGTAAAATTTAAACCTTGTTGCAGATAAGTTAAGTGTTAAAAATTGAGGTTAAAACTTTGACTTTATATCGTGTTTCAGGAAACGGAAGTTGGAAGGCAATAGACAACAAAAATGTTTTAATTGTCGTCGCTGTTCATTTTAAAGGGCTTGCGCCCAAGTTCTTGATTGTTTGAAAGGAATTATGTCTTTCCGTGGTGTGTTCTTGTGTTATAATAAAACACAGTCGCCAGTTCTGGTCCCTTAATGTTTCTGGTAAATGCTGCTGCTTTGGACAAGATAATTTTTTTTATTTTCTGAATGCGGAGAGCTTGGGAGATTTTTCCAATTTTTCTGATGAAGACAACCTCAGTTTTGTTTCCAGAAAATTGCAAATATTTGCAAATTCTGGTAGCGCTTCTGGGCACATCACTGAACCCTTTCTAACTTGTCGATGCTCTTCTGGGTTAATCGGTCACAGACATAAAATGAGTAATCTATATGTTCCCACATAAGGCTCTTATAGGATTTTTCTTCAACAATTGATTTGCCGATACTGATATGATCAGAGACGCTGGCTTGCCGAAGAAGCACTTATTTCAGACAAGATGTTGTAACAAGAAAGATACTGAAAGAGCGGTGCTCTCTAGTCAGAACCAGTTCATCAAATTACAATACACTGATGAATGAAATTCTGCTGATGTTTGTGACACTTCCAGAGATAATATCTCAAATAGTTCTTTGCACACAAAGATATGAATGGCGCACAACTTACAAACGAGTTGTTTTGTTTTTTTTAAATCTCTATCTATCTCTTGGCTTCTGATGTGTGTATTGTTTGCAGAAAAACTTTTGATTGACTTTTAACTTACTTACCCGCATCTTATTGAGCTTAACTTTATTTTGCAGGCAGACTCGTGTCGACAATAAAAATGAGATATACATTTCACATTGATCGCATGTACTGTATTTAAATTAATGAATTAGATTATCACAATGTATGTCTATGAATCATGTTAATTTTTGAGCTAGATTGTCGAAGTGCATATTATATTGAACAACCTTTTTTTTTAAATATTTTCCTGTCACGCGGTGCGATGCGTATTATATTGACCATACTTTAAAAAGATATATATTCCCGATCTGTAAACGTAAATGCTAGTCTGTCACGCATTATATCAAACCTAAACGTTTTTATAACAATTTTCCCGATATCAAATCGAGCTAAAATTTATCAGCAGACTGTAGCAGCTCTTTTGTTTTTTTTAAAAAAAAAACAACATTTAAATCCTTTATATTTGAGACATAACTAAAATTTTGGATTTTTTTGGATTGTCGTGTGATGCGTGTTATAATTTACATGTATGGTATATAAAAGATATATAGTCAAAAAGTTTGTTTAAATTTTTTTTTTATTATTTTTTTTTGCACACGAATCTACAAAAGTTAGTGAAATAATGATAACAAAAAGACTATTTTGATCATAACAATTCTTTAAGTTTTGAATTTGAAAATGAAATGGAAGATGAAAAACAAATCAAAATTTTAGAAAAAGTCACGCATAACTTGCAAATATTTTTATAATTATATAATTGACCTGGAACAATAACACCTTATTACCATCAACATCAGCATTGAAGTGATGGCTTTTTGAAAAAAAAACTTTGAGACTAATATCTCTAGATTTCTGATAACACAGATACATTTTTCAATCATATTTATCTTGTGAAATGTTTCAAGATGTCACCGTTTGGTTTGAGACTAAAGCTAAACAACATGGCGTTAAAGAATTTCATTGGAGAAAGGCACTCTTGAATACAAACCTTAAAATGGATTTAGTTTGAACAGTGTCACGTGACCTGTCTAAGATGTGTAACATATCCAATAAATTTAAGTGATGACTGTTGAGACTAACGTGAAATATCACTTTCGCTTTTTTGTTGATTTTTCTCTTGAGCTTAAAGGGGTGCACTACATAATAAATTAAATATATGAGAGACTGATAGAGTATGATATATTCATAACAAAGAAAGAATGACAACTCTTTCCAACTCCTCCAAAATTTTAGTTTTAATTTATGTCCTCCATACGAAAAGAAAACATTGAAAAAAATATTTCAGAGGAATATGAGAACACCCTCAGGGACTCATTAGGAATTTTTTAAGGACACCTGCCATTCCCCCTTTCCTTTTCTTTTCTCCCTGGCCAAGACAAAGCCAGTGTCTAGTTATCACAATAGCATTCAGACCAACCAAACAGGCAAAAGTCGTGGCGGAAGTTTCTTGCTGGCAGGAGAATGCTGTGTGGCACGTTTCTCTGGCTACTCAAATTGTCTTTTCCTTTTGCAGCTTAATTGTGTATGGGCTGGAGACGCCGAGCCTATATTTGTAAACTTTTGTAGCACTATCATAGAGTTGCGAGCTGGCTAGAAACATTTTGCTAAAACTAGTAAGCCGAATTTCATGACAGTTAACTGAGTTAATTATCGTGTATATTTTAACCTAAGTACCAAATCATGAATCGTTTGAGAATAATTTTAGATGATTCATTGGATGTTCAGATTCCAGTTTAAAAAATATCAACTCTACGGGACAACAGAGCCGCTCTAAAGTTTGATTTCTCTTTAAAAATCAGTTTCTATGTTTTCAAATCCCTCATTTTAACTTCACCGTCTTGTCGTGGTCCCCTGCGCGGAGAAACAAACGTCAAAAATGACCCACTTTCCTGGATTCTATCGAGATGAAATTTTGCACAGAGAACTGTGTCACTTAACAATTTATTGTTTCAAAATGTCAGATCGATCGGATGTAACGTAATTAAATTAATGAATTGAATTTTTAGTTTATCTCTATATATCCCTATGTACAATGTGCAGCCGTCTGCTATTGGTGACCTCCACGGGTCACCGTTTCACTCCAGCCATTGATGTCACAGGAGTCTGTCGCGCGGTGCGTATTATGTTGAATATAATCAATACTTATATCTCATTTTAAAGGAATCTATAGTAAAAAAAAAACATTTTTAACGGGTTATTTAATTCGAGAATTAAGACACCGTTTATTCTAATCCAAGTTACGTATTTCTTACAGTAGAGTTCCTGACCATCTTACTGTTTCTTGTTTGTTAATCAACTGCACCCCCCCCCCCCACGTTCTCTGTTATCGTGTTAGTTTGCATAAATCATAAATCAATTTCCTGAAAATATTGACGTTGGAAATAATCAAGAAATCTATCCCCACTGACCTCTGAGTCTCGCGGTCAACTTTGGCCTGGACATGACAGTAACGTGTCTAGCAGTTACAGGGGTCGTTAGCGATCTGGTCTCAAATATGATTTACTTTATGCTACGAGAGATCTTCAACAGGAGTGTGAGAGGTTAAAGTTGGGAAAGTGGGGCAGGAGGTCTACAGGAGTGTGAGGGGTAAAGTTGGGAAAGTGGGGCTGGAGGTCAACAAGAGTGTGAGGGGTAAAGTTGGGAAAGTGGGGCTGAGGTCAACAGGAGTGTGAGGGGTAAAGTTGAGAAAGTGGAGCTGGAGGTCAACAGGAGTGTGAGGGGTAAAGTTTGGAAAGTGGGGCTGGAGGTCAACAGGACTGTGAGGGGTAAAGTTGGGAAAGTGGGGCTGGAAGTCAACAGGAGTGTTAGGGGTAAAGATGGGAAAGTGGGGCTGGAGGTCAACAGGAATGTGAGGGGTACAGATGGGAAAGTGGGGCTGGAGGTAACGAGAAGTAGACAGAGAGAATTTGATTGCAATCGTGTCTAACATGTATGTGTGTATGTGTGTGTCTGTGCGCGGCGTGGGAATGAGGGCTTTATTTTGGAGATAGTGGACAGATCTTGAGTTCTGGGCATCATTTTGAATTTTCTTTGAAGACGAGGGTCGTTTGTCACAGAGAGAAGCAGACACACGATCGATCGTAATTTTTTCCATGAGTGTCTCGGATCGATAATGAAATTTGATTTGCACATCTCCAACAAGTAGCCCTGAAGTTGACGCGGCAATTTAGATGTGAACAGATCGTTAAAGGCCTGAAGAAACGAAATATTCTCAGCGCTAGCCTAATGGACAGCTCCGGAGAATAAATATGCTTTTTTTTTTATCTTCTCAAGATATTAAAGGGGGGTCGCTTGTAGATTGGGCTATTTACCTGCGTGTGTGTCTCTATCTTCCTCATTCAATGTTATAATTCCTGCACATTTGAACTAACGAGTTAGAGTATAATCAGTGCTTTCTTAATAAAAAAAAACACTTTTTGTAACACAAATTTAAAAAAAAATTTAAGTGGTCCATTTTCATATTTTCTATTCAAGCTTTTTCAGATATTTTAGTTTTTAACATTGTCTCGCTAATAGCAACTTGTTAATTAAAAATTTATTTTCCATTTCTTTTACTGTAATATGTATTTAATTTCTTATCAGTGTTAAAATATATTTTAAAAGCAAATATTAGTTGCACACGTGTACACTGAGAATGTTGATGATAGAAGAATACATTGAGATAACTTGTGTTAGAAATTACATCAGATGTGTGAGGGGGATTGAGATTGCAAAGGGCGCCCCTGACTGCAATCCCACCTGGGTCCTGGTCCCGCCACCTTTGTTGTACAATATAATAATTTTTGGGGCCCTTAAATCATTGGGGGCCCCTGGCTTTAGCCCTATTAGCACCCCCCTCCTTAATCCGCCATAGAGATGACTACATTTCTTAATTTTTTGGCAAAAGACTACAGATTTCGAGCTACTTCTTTTACGCTCCATGACAAAAGCTCAAAATTCAAACTTTTTACTTTGCTATTTCATCAATATACCAAATAGATTTTAAAACAGTCCTGTATTATTAAACAAAAATATTCAAAACATGCGAGACAGATTATGGGAAAAGAATAACAATAAAACTTTTTTATGCTAACTCTTCATATGTATTATTTTTTAAAAAAGCAAATAGTACTTTTCTTTTATTTTATATCATTGTTGATCTGCGCAGTCAGTCAAAATATAAAGAATGTCTAATACCTTTATAACTAATAATCTCCAACAAACCGCGTTATGGTTCGTCCAACTCAGTTGATAAATTGAAACATATTAGTTGACGAATGGATTATTTCATCTCTCTGGTCGATTCTAAACGGGAAGTCAATCGGTTGGAATTCGTGTTTTTGTTGTGTTTTTGTATGTTTTTGTTGTGTTTTTGTGTGTTTTTGTTGTGTTTTTGTGTGTTTTTGTATGTTTTTGTTGTGTTTTTGTTTGTTTTTGTTGTGTTTATGTTGTGTTTTGTGGATTTTTGTTGTGTTTTTGTGTGTTTTTGTGGGTTTTTTTTTGTTTGAGTCGTAGTGTTCTTTTGTTTAAGTTGATGTTTGCTGTGTTGATTTTGTTTTCACGATGAATTGTAAAGGTTAAGTGGCTGAATTATTAACGCGGTTGATTCGTATCAGGATGTTCATTATTTATAGGCACAGACATTTTTTTTCCTTTTAAAATAAATCACTACATTATTTTATTTTCCTTTCACCCCGGAAATGAATGCATTTTTTACAGGACTTTTAAAAACTATGCATCACGAATTCGTTGCATAACGAACTATGGGTAATCGAATGACTGTAAGTTAAGTGAATAATCTCTGCATTTTTCAGTGATTAAGTTAACATCTGCTATTTCAATATAAAAATGAAACACATGAACAGCAGAACTGTCTTTAAAACGGTTTTAAAGATAAAGTAAAAAAAAATAATGACTAAAATTAAAACTATTTGGAGAAATGACTTAAAACTGTGTGTTGAATGCTATATCCGCATCGCAGACAGATTCTAACTAAGTAGTCTTAACAGACATCGCAGACTGGGTATTATGGGAGATTGGATTTATTGAGAAACACTTTATTTTAAGAAGCTTACCAAGGAGTGAGAAGATACGAAGAAGAAGAAATATATTGCTGGGCACTTGCCTTCTTACTATCAAAGAGGTTTGAACATAAAGTCGAGACGCCTTGCCATCTTTAGACTTACACGATAATATTTTGAACAAATTAAAAGATAGAGAGAGAGAGTGAGAAAGAGAGAGATACAGAGCAATATCTAGAGAGAGAGAGAGAGACAAAGAAAGGAACAGAGATATAGCGAGAGAGAGAGAGAGAGAGAGAGAGAGAGAGATAGAGAGAGAGAGAAACGGGGAAACAGAGAAGAATATCACTCCTGGGAAAGAAGAGATATTCCCAATGAATGTTTGGCATAAAATCTCAATAAAGCCGCTGGCTGCTCTCTTAGGTTTGAAGTCAAACATTCTGGAAAGTTCTTGAAGAGACATAAAACTTTCTGTCACAAGTCGGCTGTTGAAGCGCTGGAAATGACTCCCAAGCCTTATGTGGGTAACAAATGTCTACTATCAAGAATTTATGTGTTGCTTAAAGAATAATTTTTGACAAAAGCAGTCTTTTGAAGATAGACAAAAAGGGCAAAAAGGGAATTCATTTTTATTTTCAATTGCCCCAGTCCTTTTGTGTTGTTAATAGTATTTTAAAAACACACAAACTCACAAGCGCACGTATACAAACACAAAATAATTTTCAAACACAAAAAACGAAAACACACGCAGACATACACATACATCCACACATAAAAACACACACAAGCATTGACACACATGTGTTTACATTCGACGCTCATATTCAGAAATAAATATATTCACTTGAAGCGTACAGGGCTTCAAAAAGAATCAATGCGGGAATATCGTGACAAAGAAACCTTGATGTTCAGTTGGAACGTGGGTCTATTAAAGTTGATGTCCTTTAGTTTCAAACATCAACATTTGTCTGATCTCTTGTGATCAATGTAAACAGCTCATTAATAAAATTCCTAAGAAGGAATAAGTGCGATAGGATATAGGCGGATACATTTAAATACGTCCAAAAAAAAGAGTTTGTTCCAATGATGAGAATTTTGGGAATGGTTGTTACAGTACAGATGGTGAGAATTTGGGGAATGGTTGTTACAGTACAGATGGTGAGAATTTGGGGAATGGTTGTTACAGTAAAGATGGTGAGAATTTGGGGAATGATTGTTACAGTACAGATGGTGAGAATGTGGGAAATGATTGTTACAGTACAGATGGTGAGAATGTGGTGAATGATTGTTACTGTACAGATGGTGAGAATGTGGTGAATGATTGTTAGAGTACAGATGGTGAGAATGTGGTGAATGATTGTTACAGTACAGATGGTGAGAATGTGGTGAATGATTGTTACAGTACAGATGGTGAGAATGTGGGGAATGGTTGTTACAGTACAGATGGTGAGAATGTGGTGAATGGTTGTTACTGTACAGATTGTGAGAATGTGGGGAATGATTGTTACTGTACAGATTGTGAGAATGTGGTGAATGGTTGTTACAGTACAGATGGTGAGAATGTGGGGAATGGTTGTTACAGTACAGATGGTGAGAATGTGGTGAATGATTGTTACAGTACAGATGGTGAGAATGTGGTGAATGATTGTTACAGTACAGATGGTGAGAATTTGGTGAATGATTGTTACTGTACAGATGGTGAGAATGTGGTGAATGATTGTTACTGTACAGATGGTGAGAATGTGGTGAATGATTGTTACAGTACAGATGGTGAGAATGTGGTGAATGATTGTTAGAGTACAGATGGTGAGAATGTGGTGAATGATTGTTACAGTACAGAT
>MUZC01004684.1:290122-307891 GCA_002072015.1 Radix auricularia | reverse complement strand
TGTTGTTATAGCCTTAGAACATCCGGATGCTTTATATTAGGACTTCCTGTTGTTATAGCCTTAGAACATCTGGATGTTTTATATTAGGACTTCCTATTGATTTAGCTGCAGAAATTCCTAGACTTATGGAGGTTCTGTTAGACATGGGCTAACCGTAAAAAAATATTTGAAATTTTTTAGGAGGTAATGACCATATGAATATGATTTAAAGTTAATTACTGGATCATTCAAACTTCGATCAATTTTGTTATCTTTACTAGTTTGCTGGTATTTAAAGAGTGTGTGCGCATCGTATCGTCCTTAGTGGGAAACTATTCAATCTTATAACTCTTTCGTTATCAATCAATTGGTTCATTTACTATATTATGTAAATAGAATTAGAATTTTTCACTTGCCTTTAGTTATTACATTTTTGTTGAAATAATTTGGAATTCGCCTATTATGATATATGGAGATAAATTATTTCAGCTTTAAGTAATTTTATTTTTCAAATTATAATATTCTGGTGATAAAATTTTCATTGTATACATTTTAATAATGAATGACAAAGCTAATGTTAAATTATACTTAAACATCATGCAGAAACAAAGGTTTGTAGGAGACAAAAGAAACATGTAAACATGCATTCACTAATATTGTGTTTGAGGACATATGCGGGATTCTTTCATTAAGTACACATTTATTAACTATTTAACGTACAGTGACATAATGTTTGCGCAAGATGCGAGCAAATAAGCTTGACGAATGACGCTCGCTAGGGTCGACCAATCACAGTTATAGTTGGCAAGCGAGTGTGGTGCGGGGTGGGCAGGTAGCAACAATCGCAGTGTGCATGTCTCGAGACCAAAAAATGCTTCGGCTGCCACCCCCCCCCCCAACGTTTAACCGTGTTGTTCCCATAATGAAAAAAACGGCACAGTCATAATGGCCCTAGTCAAAACTGCCCCGACATAACGGCCCTGGGCAAAACGGCCCCGACATAACGGCACTGGTCAAAACTGCCCCGACATAACGGCTCTGGTCAAAACTGCCCCGACATAACGGCCCTGGTCCTAACTGCCCCGACATAACGGCCCTGGTCTTAACTGCCCCGACATAACGGCCCTGGTCAAAACTGCCCCGACATAACGGCCCTGGACAATACTGCCCCGACATAACGGCCCTGGTCAAAACTGCCCCGACATACACTTAAAAAAGTTGTCAAATTATATTATTTCTTATGTTGTTATTATTTTATTTCTTCTCAACAAACAACCGTAACTTGTTACCCTTACGTGTAGAGGCTATTAAATTCTTTTTTGTGATGTCATTTTTATTTTTATCTTGTGAACAAAAACTGACACCGAATCGGTGAGTAGAAAAATTCTAACATAATATTTTATTCTATTTTTGACTATTAGTCGATCTATTAGTCCAGTGCCGTTATGTCGGAGCCCATTTGTCGGGGACGTCTTGTCGGTTAACCCTTCATATGTCTTTGTGATGCTGTTTATGTCCGTTCTTTCCCCTCTTCCTTTGCACTATCTCTGAACACGTCTGCAGCGTACGCTTCACCAGGGTTCGTATCTAGTATTAACGATAAGCTAACTGAAAATAAACGTTTTTATTTTTGGTAACGTTATGCTTCTCGTTGCTTCAGGTCTTGATGACATACATGCTGGAAATGAATCCAGTCACCATGACTACTCGGGTAATGTAAAGGATGGCTACCAAGAGAATATCAACCTGGATACAGTTAGAAATATCAACATGAATATGTAGGAACATCCAGAAGGCTGCTAGGGGAATGACAAGATAGCTACTCAGGGAACTCCGTCGTGACTTGGATACATTGAAATTATCAACATGGTTCATTAGTGACTGCGTGCATGAGTTCTTGGGGTTACAACATGATTTCTTGACTTCTTTATTTATTGTTTAATTTTTGTTTATTTTTTTTTTCTTAACTAGAAAATAACTATTTTCGTATTTTAGCGCCATAAATTTGAGAAATATGAGCATACGAGCAACAAAGCCCGTCCGAGGACATACCGCGGTCGTTTCGGTGGCATGTTGTACCTCCCCTCCAACAGCCGTCTCGACCGGCAATAAATGTGCATCACGTCAAAAATACTATAAAAATACTATTCATTACAGTTATAATAAGTAACCCTTAGAAAGTATGTTTTTTTACTAGAAAACCCAACGCGTATCGTTCATTACTGGTTATTGTTTTTTTTTAACTGTTTATGTATTTGTCTATAAACTTATTAATATTAATTTTTTTGATTAAAAACAATTCCTTACTACACTATATTCGGCTGTCCCCTAGTTTATTAGGGACACTAGAATAGCATTTAACTATTTACCTGACAAAAATTATCTCTATATTCGAAATATTGGTTTTGGGCCATCGCGTAAAATTCACACACTAATTACAGAATTATAATTAGAATTTTTAAATTAATAACGAAATATGTATCACAACAGAATTTAACAAAATTCACAATTTCCTTTCCACGTTAAAAAAAAATAAACCCTTGCATCGGGTGACAATTACAATGAATATTTTTTTACGTATCTATCCAATAAAGACAGTACCTGTAAAAAAAGCCACAGCTCAATTTAATATGCGTACACGAAAATGTGCACACAGTAGTTTGACCAAAAATATTTTTGAAAGCGTACCGCTCAAAATAAAGTCTTGGAAAAAAATACCGCTCAAAAACTAACTTGCGTTGAACGACCACGTAAACTTATTTAATATGAGATTAATGTTTTTTCTGATTGGCTGTGGGAGTCTTTAGGAGTTTTAGGCTCGAGGGACCAATCGCTATCGATGACGGCACAGAAAATTTTATATAGAATAGTTGTGAAAATGTTAAATTTCTCTTTGTTTTAAGTGTTGGGGCTGGAGATTGATGGAGTTTAAAATGCTACTTAGGTGTGTGACAAAGAGTATTATGGGCTACTTGGTAAACGTTTGTAGGACGAGTTGCATTAGGAAAGGACGTTGCCTTGAAAAACATTGTCTTAAAATGCGTTCCTCAATACTCGCATGCACTTTAAAAAATACTGTGGAATATTACGTAATAATATGCACATAAAAGGCCGAACAATTGATTTATCCATTATTTGCCCCTACAACTAAGTATTCCCATTTGGAATCATTTCAGCATGTTTATTTGGCAGATTGCAATTCTGGCCGCCTCCACACTCGACCAGCTGGCCACGAGGTGTCACGTGACGTCCAATCAACCCTCGACGTCCCATCACTTTTCGTTACCAAATTACAATTCACGGTTTTTTTTTTGGTTTTTTTTGCCTGTGTGTCTGTCTTTGTTTTGTCTTGTGTGCGTTTGCTCGTGCTCTATTTGAGTGTCAATGTATCATCCTCCATGTCTGATAGCAAAACTCTAAAGTTTGACATGTGTTTGTGAACGATGTTTGTAAATTTACGATTGATAGTAATACGAACTTGAGAAAGACTTGTTTCGAAACAAGGAATTAAGTTCAGTAACACCAATTTTCCAGGCAAGTTACCGCAACCAGCTACACATTTAACTAATGAATAAGTAACAGGTTAATGACTAATTATTTTTTACTACCATTCAGTTTAATCAAATCCGACGGAGAAATTCTAGTTTTCAAAACAACTATATCCTTGACATATTATATCTATACAATGTAGACTTATTTAATGCCTGCTTGAAACACACAAAAACTGACCTATTTTAAGGAGAGAGAGAGAGGGGGGGAGAGGGGGAGGGAGGGAGAGAGAGTGATAGACAGAGAAACTGATAGTTTAAAATGTTAAATACAGTATAGCAGTACATTTTATATTTCAATACACAACATTTGGTATTTAAATGCAGTACATTATATTTGCCCCAGGTCAGGACGTCACGTTAATAGAACTAAATCAAGGACTAACTGTTTCTTAGATGTTTGACGGTCAACGTGTATATCACCGAACCGTATTGTGTATTAAGTACCATCAAATGATGTTTTATTATTAAATATAATATCTTTATTTCCCCAGAAAATCACGCCATTGTGGAATCAACACAGAAAGAATCCGTAACGTATCACCTTTGCCATTTTAAATGCACAAGGGAATGGGTGGGCAAACTATGCTCCTCTAGTCACATGCGGTCCATCATGGGCTTTGTGGTGCTCACCATGCCGAATTAATCCTCTAGCCGACATGCTTTTGCTTGGCCTAAAGACATTTTTCTATTGTGGACCGTGCGTCTAAAAAAGTTTGCCCACCACTTCCACGATTGAACTTGTATATAAAATTTTTCAGAATTGTTAACAAGCAGTACTTCCAATTATCTATAGTTTTGAGGAGACATGTTTGTGTCTTTGCGTTTTCTTTTTTTATACCTTGTTTTTTTATTCATGATCTTGTGATAACATGTATTTTTGCTTGTTTTCAATGGTATTTTTGTTTTTAAAAAATTATATATATATATAATATATGTTTAATTTCATGTTGAAATTTTAAAAATATGCATGTACAGTAACACGTCTCCATCATAAAAAATGCATTTTTGTTTTTAATCATTAATTTAAGTTTTGTTTTTGATTGACCTAAACTGGTAGTTGACACATATAGTATGGCATACGACTGATTTTAATGTTATAGACATATGGAGGAAAGAGGAAATATTTTTAAAATTTCCATTGGCGTTAAGTTTATTTTTATCAGCCAATCGTTGATTACAATGGGATTGATAAATATTCCTCTAATAATGAGAATTTATTCATGCATTTCAGTGTCTATTCAGCTGTTAAACACTCACTAGTAGAAATCATATGACACGTATCATAACATGAAGCGTAATTTAATCACCATACAAGCACTTAGCTTATCCATCTTTCCAAATACTTCCTTAACTCTGACTCACATGGTTTGAGCGGATCAGCATGTTTGTCATCATTCTGAACTGTGTCACACTGGGCATGTACCAGCCGTGTAACGATGAGCTGTGCCTGACGATGAGATGCCGCATCCTGCAGGGGTTTGACCACTTCATCTTCGCCTTCTTCGCCATCGAGATGATCATCAAGATGATCGCCATGGGTGTCTTCGGCAAGGAAACCTACCTGGCGGACTCCTGGAACCGACTTGACTGTTTCATCGTGGTGGCCGGGTAAGTGTGCTGTGGCGTGTGTTCACACACATGTATTTGCTGTGGTGTGTGGGTGTGCGTGTGTCTTCTTTTGTAGATCTCAACAATATGTTTCCAGGCGTTGCATTTTTTGAAGAAAAAAAAAACAGTTTGTCTTTTGTGTTAGATGATTTCAGAAACAGATTTTAATATCAGATATTTGCATTTCTGGTTATTAATTTTGAAATAAATTTCAAGAAAAAAAAAGATTTATTAAAAAGTTGAAAGTAAAAGTTTGGGCGTTTAGGCATCCTCAACTATTTAACATTGGTTCAGTTGCTATATGGTGTTTGAATTCATCTGAAAAATCTATGATAGTTTAGTTATATAAGTCTTATTTCAATGACGTAGACTACTTGCTATTTAACTTATTGATGATACATTTTTTTGAGAAAAAAAATAGTTTCCATTTCAAAAAGAAATAATAATAAATATTCGTTGAGATGACCTAGTTCAACAGATCTAAATACAAAAGTGGACAGATGCTCAGAAAGTAAGATAGTCAAGTAGGTTGAGAAATAACCATCTANTATATATATATACTATAAGTGTGAATAACTGGTGGATTTAAAAGTATTTTAAAAGAATTCGATGTTCCATTAGAATTAAAATCGTCATAATTTAAGGGCACTAGCTTCAAAGATACTTTTCTGTTATTTATTAAATATATTCAGCATTTAAAATGTTCAGCATTTATAAATTATAAGTAAACGTGTGTTAAGGAAATATTGAGTATTTGTTTTAATAGAGTACATTTCAATTAAATCTTTGATGGTTTGTTAAAATTTTGTCAAAATAAAATATCAGGCGAAATTCACTTTGTGAAAACGTTTTCAGATTCCTTTCTATACATCGAAAAATGATAACTTGATATATTTTTTCTCGAATAATTTAACGTAAATTTAAACTCAAATATTAAAAACAATAACTAGATGTATGATATATGATAGCTATGAGGTTCGTGAATTTAAAAATAATAATTACACAAATGGGTCAGAATTCTAAAAATAATATATTTTTGTTAAAAACATTATCCAAATAAAAAATATTTTTGTTTAGTAAAAGAAGAAGTATCGGATAATAAGGAAATCTTGAATATACTAATATACTCTAATATACTAATATATTAATATACTATGTTTAATTTTTATTGTATTTACCAGTAGGCTACTTTCGTTGTCTTTTTTAAAAAGTTTAAAATAACCACACATTTAAAAAAAAAAAAAGATTGATTTATTAATACTTTTAGAAGTTGCTCTGAAATTTAACGAATTCTATTGAAGGGGTTTTTAAATTATTAAATTTTAAACAAGTTATAGTTATAGTTATCATAACCAGAAAATCGATTAAATAAAAATAAATAATAAATATATTTATATTAAATTGTTACCAGAATTAAATAAAATTTTATGTAAGAAAAAAATTAATATAAATTGTAACTATGGAAGTCTTAATTAAGGCAATTCGGTTTATAAAATGTTCAACTAGATCAAGGAATTTTTAGTAAATAAATATTAGTTTTAAAAAATGGAAGTCACGATTAGTTAATAAACTTTGAAAAATTTAGGTCTTTTATGATGTTAAGTGTGAGAGGGTTTTGATGTTGTCTACCATGTTTTAATGCCTGTCTCATTCCAGCGCATTTGGTGCAGCCTTTTGGGTTATGATTTCTGTGTGACTACTCCATCTAAGTCTGTCGTGTGTCGCTCCATGTCTGTGTGTTGTCTATGTCACATCTTATTGTATGTAGGTTTGACCTGCGGATAGATCTATTTTAGGGTAGCTGATATCTAGATTGTCCATCTGTTTGGTGGAGAAATCTCTAGAGATGCCTTTTATATTTTGTGTTACTGTTTTCTTTCAGCAGCTGTGTTAACTTACATGCCATTTTACGGTGAAGGGCAGCTTTCATTTTAATAATTTTGGTTTGAAGTACAACTCCTTCATGTCAAAACGCTTACTTTTATGTCAATCGTGGCTGTAAGAACATTCTTAGATAATTATTTTAAATGTAACATCCATGAAATAGTGCTAAGATCGAATATATAATTAGGTGTGACCACCTAGGGCTTAAATAAATGTAACAACAAAAGTAGATACTGATTATTTTTTTAAACTTTCGGAGCGTCTAACACCGTATCATATTACTTAGTGTACGGTTCTACACAAATTATAGGAGAAAATAAAATTGCTCTATTTCTATATTGTTGTGTTTTCTTTTTCAGTCACTTAAACGTAGATTGACATTGATAAAGCACAGTTATGTACATGCAATTTAACTTTTTTGAACACATTGTTTACCATTTAAACACATCTTTTAGTCGTTGATAAGCATTGTTTCATTATGTTTTAAATTAATTCTCAATTTTAAGAAATTTATAACTTCATTTCATCATAATGGGGTCAGCATTTACAATGTGTCATATGCCACAAAATGCTCTTGTCATCCAGCATCACAATTTGATCATTTCTTGTAACTATCTACATCTTAAACATTTAATTTAGGGAGTATATGACAAGCTGTAAAATAAAAAAAAAAATTCATAAACCATGTAACGATGATTCTTATTTATAGAAAACAATATTTATTATTTAAAATATGCTTTCCAATTTCCAGAATTTATAACAATTTTAAAAATATTTTGGTATTAATTGATAAAACAGCTTTTTATGTTTATTTTTCTTAAGTTCATCTTTTTCACCGCATTGTTTGTTAGCATTCAAGTATATTAATGTTTAAAATTTAGAATAAATAATGTCATTTTAAAAAATTAACCTCATGCCGAAAAGTAGACACAGTAGTAAATTGTTTTTAAAAAATAGAATAAATACACTTGAATTAGATATGTTTAGACACTAGGATGTTTAATAATATAATGACACTAAATGGTTGTATTGTTAAGCCTAAAGATTGCTGGAACCAGCAGTAATGAAACATCAAAAATGCCTGCATTCTACTATTCCAATACGGTCATGTTTCTCCTATATACAAATGAAATTATTATTCTAAATTTATGAAATCAATAGTTGCTGTATTTTAAGTAATGAAACCACTAAAAAAAACAAGAGATGTGTGGAAACAATGTTCCATTCAGTTCAGTGAGTCAGTGAGCAATGTATCGCTTATGTTTCAGAGGGTCGCTATTCGTGTATTTCCCTTTGCTATCTCTTTTCATATGCGCCTTATAAAATCAAAATGTAATACTTTTAGAATTTATGTGTAATCCTGGAAAATACAAAACAAATTTTAATTAATTAAATACAGATACATATTTTTAAAAAAAAATAATTTACAAAGCGGTCTTTCTTTCATTTCTGTTGTGCTAGATATTTTTTTAAAGATGCCTTTACTGCTACTATTACACCATGAAAGCCCAATTAAATGGCCATAGTCTTTCAGTTTATCCTGTCCCTCACCCTGCATCTCCGTATGTATGTTGAATGTTGACCAATTTTCTTTTTTTTTGGATGTTATGAGGTGATTTCCGAATGTTCCTACTGTTTGTGTTTGACATCCTAGAAGACACTAATCTAAATTTGGATCTGTTTTCTGTACATCTTACTTGTTCACAATTAACATCAGACGCTAACCTTGATAACACTGTCTCTTTTTGCCAGATTGTCTCTACGTTATTTTCTATAACTTAATATATTTATCTCTTTTAAAAACCAAATGAAACTTATTAAAATTGGCACCTAAGTAGATTTGTAGACCACTAAAAATAACAATTATAACATCAATTTAGCCTCTAGAGTCTAGAGAATCGGATGATACTCAAATGTCTATAGTCGGTACAATGACAGTATGTCGGTTGGAAACCACAGTGAACAACAAGGTGGTTGTAGTTATAAACACCGAAGTGACCAAACGCAGTAGCAGTGTATGACACAAGTAATCAGAATCGATATTGATGTTTTAAGACTGCAATCTAGTACTGACAGTCCGTTAGACCCAAGATCAACTTTAGTATCAGTTGAAAATTCAGGAACAAAGTGTTTTTTTGGGCAGTGCTGTGAAAACTTTTCAGGACGAGGGTCGTGACAGGGTTTCATTTGCTTTAAGAGCTCGCACACAAAATATATTACCGCAGTTGCAGCACAAAGATGCCCTCTTTAAAATTAGATTCATGTATCCGCGAATTGTAGAAGTCGATGTGACCCGCGGACCGAAGTTTGCCCAAACCTAAACATTAATGGCGAAAGTTTAAGCGTGCACTTGTATTCGCGTTTTTTTTGAGTATTGTCACATATTGTCACATAATATTAGAAGTCTATGAAAAACCTAACAACTTTATAAATTAATTGATTTTATTTTCCAATATTTTTGTTTTATTCTGTTTTCTTAATCCGCAATAAAAATAATCGGTTTACTAAATGTTCCGAAATGTCAGCGAATACATTCAGCGTTTGGATAAGGAGAAATCTTCTTTCATTTTCCCATAGACACGTCTGTGCAATTACATTATAAATTAAAACAGTGAAATTAATTTTTTGCTATGCTCACATCATCTCCTGCCTAGATAAATAAAAATAAATAAGATTTGGCCTTTAAAATGTTGCAGTTTGAAAATTTGAACAGTATTTTCTTTTACTGTTATGACTATAACAATCTTTTACATTCACCAGTGGTGAGAAAATTAAACGTAAAATAAAATACAGTAATTGAATATGTGCTCTCCATATACTATTCAAAGGGACATTATCGAATTCTTTCGGCTAAACGTAGTTTAAATGGTCGGCTTCTTATCTTTCACTGCCACTCATGTACCCAGGACATGTGGGGACCAGGACGGTCATAGTAAGGACCTTTGGAGAGACGGATATCGTCCGAAGGCGGTCATTTGAGAACTCTCTGGTACAGAGGATCATAAACTGTTCTAAAAAAAGGGCACGTATCAATCGAGATGAAAACTATTATCAGATTGGGGCAAATGTTATAGGAGATGGAAGGTTTTTGTTGTTTTTTTTTTCAAAAGGGACACATGTTATAAGGGTCCATTCATTAATAATAGGGGGGGGGCATGTGTTATAGAATACCAAAGAATTATCAAGTATTAAAAGTATATGATCAAAATGTGGCACGTTGCGAGAAAAATGAAGTCATCCATTAAATTGTGAATTTTGAGAGGAAATGAAATCAGTCACAAACTGCTGCACGTGTTAAGAGAGATTCAAACTGTGATCAAACATTCCCTCCTGCTAAAATTACTTTTGGTCGAGAGTTTTATCCCAGATTTATCAACCTAATCTATTGCTTTTTTTTCTATGACGTCATCTCCAGTGGGGGGGGGGGGGAAGTAAAGAAAACGGAATATTTTTAATTAATTTCTCAATATTTTAATACTCATAAAATACGATCGTAAGCCATTACACATGTTGATTACTTCTCAAAGTCAAATCAAGAAATAGTTATAACTTTGAGGATATGATATTACAGAAAACTGAAATTAGAATTTGAACGTTTGTTTATCTCTTGCACAAAATGATGGCATTTAAAGACATAACGATTTCCTTTTCTTAAATAGAACTATTTAACAAATACAATAAAATTATTTACGATGTTTGATTATTATTTATTGATGTTTTATTATTATGTATTATAATTATAACTTATTTGTTATACTATTTTAAAAAATTATTTAAACAAATTAAAAAAAACAAACAAAGCTGACATTTTTTAAAAACATCTTTAAAAAGTTGAAGCTAAAAATATATATTATAAAACGCCCTTATCAATATCCTTCAAGATACTAAATAACAGATGAAAGATAAGTAAAGATGAGAAACTTTCTAAATATATGTTTCAAAAATGTTATTAAAAACAATGAAAACTATTTAGAAAAATACCATTCATCTTTTGGAATGTTGAATAGATTTCATCGAGTTTGTCTTGTTTTAGTCTTCACTGTTTTCTTAGCTTGGACTCTCAGTCTTAAGTTGAACCAGCACGCTTTGCACAAATAAGTAGTTATCTCTTTAGCACTTATCTGTATATCTAGAAAACATAGACGTTTGATGTCCTACTTTTAAAACAAAATGGGAAAGCAAACAAAGCTCATATGGTTCCTTTAAAACTTTGCTCTATTTGGTTGACCTTGACTTTGACTGACAACTTGCAACACAATGCCACTCAACTCTCACATTTTTAGCCTATTTTTTAAAAATAAAATGATGTCTGCTTCTTTTGGTATAACTCAGCACGCTGGGAAAACTTAAAACGTAATTATAAATTTGTGACGTTACAAGGCATATTAACCCGGAAGGAATTTGCCGAATTTCGCTACCAACATGGCTCAAATTACCCTCTTTAGCCCATTAGTGAAAAATAAAAGAAAGAAAAACCGGATATATTTGTCCCAATATACATATCAGCTCTTTTCTGATATACTTTGAGTTATTCATACTATTAGTGGGACGTGGTGGTCGAGAGGTAGCGCTCTCGACTGTCATACCGATGGTCACGAGTTCGAATCCACACTAAGATGAGGATTTGTTCTCGGGGCCTGAGGAGTCCCCGAGTCACCCAGCTCCGAATGGGTACCTAACTAGACAATAGTTAGGCGGCTGGGGCAATGCGTGGAACCCCTATAGCCGTGGCCTGTGACCGCTGCATCACTTGCCAACAGATCATCTCTCATGGTCTGTGGACGCAATTATCTTCTGCATAGAAGGAGCGTCTGTATATCTAAGAAGAAGAAGATTTTAAATATAAACTTATAAGAAAAATATTTTACTCAATTATTTTCAGTGTCAGACCCGAGGAAATGATACACGTAGGATATAGTTCATGTGACTCTTTATCTCGGCCATATTGTAGTAGCCAAAGTCTGTCGTCTATTTGATACCAGCAAATCAATAAATGGTGACGTCAAAGTCTCGACTGACGCATACCTCTTGCGGGAATGCAATTTTGTATGACTGTTTACGACATTTCAATTTGATTTTACGTGCAAAACGTCAGATATGGGTTGGGGACGGTTGTGCTTAATGAGACAGTCGTAATTAATGTTAGGAGCAGGGTTTAAATAGGTAGCTAAATGTGGCTACATCAGCGGCTAAAAGTGGCTACATCAGCAGCTCAATGTGGCTACATTAGTGGCTAAATGTGACTTCACAAGTGGCTAAAAGAGGGATACATCGGTGGCTAAATGTGGCTACATCGTGGCTAAATGTGGCTGTACAAGTGGCTAAATGTAGCTACATCGGTGGCTAAATCTGGCTAACTCAACGGCTAAATGTGGCTATATTTGTTGATAAATGTGGCAGCACAAGTGGCTAAATATGGCTACATCAGGATAAATGTATCATGGCTTTGGTCAAAAGTTCTAATTCTCCTAACAAACAAAAAAATATTTAAGAAAAATAAAAATAATAATAGTTTTTAAAAACTTAAAATGCATGCAATATTTAATTTTACAAATGCAATCAGGGAAGTTGTTAAGGATTTTTAGTAGCATAAGCTTGGAAGATAAAATCATTAATCCAATTTAAGATCCTGTTTTGTTTAAATCACTTTTTTCTTATATTAAAATCTGTGCAATGGAAACGCTAGTAGTAGATATTAATATCATTAAAATGTATTTAGAGTAAGACACTTTTAGGTTCTTGATTTATATTAAAATACGATTTTAGGAGCAGTTAAACTTTGATTGTTTCTTGCCTCAGTAGCTAAGTTAAGATAGTACCTTCATTCATCTTATATCATAAGTAAACTAGACGTTGTGAAATAATGCGCGTTCCCGTAGATTATCAATTTAAAGAAACAAAACATCTTTTGAGACTTAAGTTCTCAAAACAATCTCACAGGCCGTAGAGAAATGTAGATTTTTTTTTTAAAAAAGCGATGGTTCCACGGTGTAAATACCATATTACATGAAACCTATAAAACTTTTTGGAAGCGATTTGCTAATACATCTGTTAAGATGGTAGTTTTCACGATAATCGGTAACTGGAGTGTCACTGATACCTATGTAACGTTTCTAGTTGGACCTCTTTCACTTTTGTAGGCGCGTATAACTGACAAATTGCAACTTGCATTAAAACACATAAGTCCATCATAACATATTAAACTTTAATCCAACACTAAGAATATATATATACATTTTATACATCAGTGAAATCAGTTGAGCGTCCTGCCATCTTTCTCATACACATTTCCAACTCTCCAACTCACGCATTGCCTTGTGGGATTCATTCGTCACGTGATCTCTCTCTACCAATCTTATCTTAATTACTATCATGTGACATAGAGTTTGGTGACAGAGAGCAGTAGATATGAATTTGTAAATTGTCACATCAATGGATCCTTCAAGAAATATGTTCTTGGCTGGAATCAGTGGCGTCGCTAGGGGGGGTGCGTGAGGGCGGGCCGCCCCGGGTGACACCATCAGGGGGGTGACACCAGACTGTAAAACTCTATATATTCCCGTTATTTGGTACTGGAAAACTCGGAGGAGTTCTATGGGTTAAATCATGAGGGGGTGACACCTTGAGCTACTGCCCCGGGTGACACCATGAGCTACCGCCCCGGGTGACACCAACCCTAGTGACGCCTCTGGCTGGAATAAACAGTTCATGTGTTTTGCTCTTCAATTATTTTCCTGACTACTGGAAGTAAGATATGATTTAAAATAATTATCATTTATCGTATATTCATTTTTAACAAGTCTCCTTTTTTAGTGCTTAAAATTAATCGTGGATTTGTAGAAACTCTGCTCTACTGTATCCCCTTTAAAGCCTATCATTTGAATTAAGGCACGAGTATTTTGAACACATTTTTTTCCGCCCCTCTCGGCAAAATTCTGTAACTGAACAATATTCTAGGCACATGTTGTCGGTTAAGTCAACCTCGCTGGGAAATTTATCTTTTCTAGATAAGGCATCAGGGAAACCGGGACATGGCTAGCATCAGGTTTACACAGGTGTGAGAAACCTCACCTGTTCAAGTCAGCGAAGATTTGGCGTAAGATTTAACAGAGCGAAAAACTGGAAGGGAGAGATTCAGTATTAATCCCTCCTAAATAGGTTGATGACTTGGTTGATGACTTGGTTGATGACTTGGTTGATGACTTGGTTGATGACTTGGTTGATGACTTGGTTGATGACTCAGTTCACACAAGTCTACTTCAAAATATGTTGTCGCTAAATCATACATTTTTATGCTTCTTATATCGATCCCTTAATATTAGTTTTTATTTTACAGTAGTAAGGGATTATCGACTTTAGTGTCTTGTAAATGAAACGTCCATATGTAATTGGGTGAAGAGGTCCTACTTTTATCCATAGTTATCAGGGAAAAGAGGTCCTGCTATATCCAGTTGTATGTGGTTTAAAGAGGTCCTGCTATGTCCAGTTTTATGTGGTTAAAGAGGTCCTGCTCTGAGTCTGAGTGTATTTGGAAGACGAGGTACTGCATATATCCGGATAAATCCGGATGGAGAGGTATAGAGAGGTCCTGTTGAATAGGTCCTGTTAAAGAGGTCTTGTTTTTGCTGAATGCCTGTTTGCATCTTCTAACTTTAGATATTTTGTGTCTGGAATGTAAAGGAGATCCCGTTTATTCCGGTATGTAGATCTGTAGGAGGCGATGCTTTACATCCATATGGGTGCGTCAAGTCTGTAGGAGGCCATGCTTTACATCCATATGGGCGCGTCCAGTCTGTATAATGGAGGCCATGCTTTACATCCATATGGCCGTGTCCAGTCTGTATAGTGGAGGCCATGCTTTACATCCATATGGACGCGTCCGGTCTGTATAATGGAGGCCATGCTTCACATCCATATGGCCGTGTCCAGTCTGTATAGTGGATGCCATGCTTTACATCCTTATGGGCGCGTCCAGTCTGTATAGTGGATGCCATGCTTTACATCCTTATGGGCGCGTCCAGTCTGTATAAGGGAGGCCATGCTTTACATCCATATGGGCGCGTCCAGTCTGTAGGAGGCCATGCTTTACATCCACATGGGCGCATCCAGCCTGTAGGAGGCCATGCTTTACATCCATATGGGCGCGTCCACCCTGTAGGAGGCCATGCTTTACATCCATATGGGCGCGTCCACCCTGTAGGAGGCCATGCTTTACATCCATATGGGCGCGTTCAGATTCGGAAGACTTGCTTATGTGCGTGTTTGGATGGGGAGATGTTGTTGAGTTTAAAATGTGCATGTCAATGTTTGGATTTTAGGTAGATGTATGTGTGTATTTGTTTATCATATATAACGGGACTGCGATAAAACTCTTCAATGAAATACAAAATACACAAACAAATTATGTAATGAAAACAATAAATGTACTTTTTATTTTTGAAGTGTTAGTTTAAATAATAGAGCTCAAATTTATTGTTTTTTATAACACAATTTCTTTGTGTATTTTGTATGTAATGTGAACTTTTTTGGGTTAGATCTATGTGTGTGTTTGTTTGGGAATTTCCTTTTTAATATATATGAGGATAGAGAGGTCTGGGTTAGGTCTATGTTTGTAACGTCCAATTTTAGCTTATTTACGAGAATATCAGTCTGACTTCAATATCGTGTATCTTGGCTATGTTGGATTTTTCATAAAACCTCATGATGTTTTGCCTTGGTTTTTAACACTTTGTTTCATAATTCTTATCTGCAAACTATTATTTACTTTAAGAAGGTTGAATTTTTTGTTGTGTTTTTTTTCCCTCTCGTCTCTTCCTTATCAATTTTCGCTATTTAAAATAATATCAATGTCTCAACGTTATTTTTCCTACGCCTCTTTGTTATAAATTGATTTGCTCAGATCTTTTGTTTCGGTGATTGTGAAACTTTTACTTTCTTTGGAATAAAATGGAGAGATTGTTTCATTAGTTGTTAATGAAATGAGTAGTTTTAAACTTTCTGATTTGCAAGGAAACAAAACTTTTCAGTATAACTATATCATTTATAATTTCAATATACCAGATTGGCACATAGAGTTTACAAGCATTCTCCACATTTTAACTTTTAACTTTAAACATTTAAATTTGGTTTTTTAAATAAGCTTTTTAAAGATACATGGGCCTGTTTGTTTGATGTTGTTTTTTGAAGTGCATTTCTGTCACTAGTTTATGATATAAAGAAATTTATTTAGCACACACTTTACTGTCAATGGGATACACCAACAGTATAGCATGAAAGAGCCAAAAACGGTCAAATGCTAGATCTTCAAAATATTTAAATCTAACAGTGTCCGGATTTTCGTTTTCAAAAAATAATTTTTAAAAAAATATTTATATATCTTATTTTAAACTCTGTAACCGATACTTATATAGAATGCTCACGGAGTAAGATTAATTGTTACTGTCCCAGTGAGGTGGATGTAGGGATATTAATAGTTACTGTCACAGTAAGGTGGATGTAGGGATATTAATAGTTACTGTCACAGTAAGGTGGATGTAGGGATATTAATTGGTACTAACTGTCACAGTAAGGTGGATGTAGGGATATTAATGGGTACTAACAGTCCCAGTTAGGTGGATGTAGGGATATTAATGGGTACTAACTGTCACAGTAAGGTGGATGTAGGGAAATTAATAGTTACTGTCACAGTAAGGTGGATGTAGGGATATTAATAGTTACTGTCACAGTAAGGTGGATGTAGGGATATTAATTGGTACTAACTGTCACAGTAAGGAGGATGTAGGGATATTAATTGGTACAAACTGTCACAGTAAGGTGGATGTAGCGATATTAATAGTTACTGTCCCAGTAAGGTGGATGTAGGGATATTAATTGGTACTAACTGTCACAGTAAGGTGGATGTAGGGATATTAATAGTTACTGTCACAGTAAGGTGGATGTATGGATATTAATAGTTACTGTCACAGTAAGGTGGATGTAGGGATATTAATAGTTACTGTCACAGTAAGGTGGATGTAGGGGTATTAATAGTAACTGTCACAGTAAGGTGGATGTATGGATATTAATAATTACTGTCACAGTAAGGTGGATGTAGGGATATTAATAGTTACTGTCACAGTAAGGTGGATGTAGGGATATTAATAGTTACTGTCACAGTAAGGTGGATGTAGGGATATTAATAGTTACTCTCACAGTAAGGTGGATGTAGGGGTATTAATAGTAACTGTCACAGTAAGGTGGATGTAGGGATATTAATGGGTACTAACTGTCACAGTAAGGTGGATGTAGGGATATTAATAGTTACTGTCACAGTAAGGTGGATGTAGGGATATTAATGGGTACTAACTGTCACAGTAAGGTGGATGTAGGGATATTAATGGGTACTAACTGTCACAGTAAGGTGGATGTAGGGATATTAATTGGTACTAACTGTCCCAGTAAGGTGGATGTAGGGATATTAATGGGTACTAACTGTCACAGTAAGGTGGATGTAGGGGTATTAATAGTAACTGTCACAGTAAGGTGGATGTAGGGATATTAATAGTTACTGTCACAGTAAGGTGGATGTAGGGATATTAATGGGTACTAACTGTCACAGTAAGGTGGATGTAGGGATATTAATGGGTACTAACTGTCCCAGTGAGGTGGATGTAGGGATATTAATGGGTACTAACTGTCCCAGTGAGGCGGATGTAGGGATATTAATTGGTACTAACTGTCCCAGTAAGGTGGATGTAGGGATATTAAT